>JBAGKK010005668.1:0-12390 GCA_037177015.1 Euceroptres primus | reverse complement strand
ACTTGTTACAAAAAATATCGTGTGTGACATTTGCAGAAACTAGGCAGATCTGACTCGTGTGAAGTTAGCCAGCACTCGCCGTCGGCTCGTCTTCGGCTCGTTTACGGCTTCAACTCGTCTACGACTTGCCTTTGGCTCGTGCTGCACACTTCACACTCGTCCTGGAACTGCCTACTTTCCGCACTTGTCGCACAATATACTATTTAATTCAAGATGATGGACAAAAATTGGAAAATATAAGCTGCTTCGCACGAAACTGTAAAAAGTCGGTTTTTTTTAAATTTGGATTCGTTGTCAGCGATACTAAAAATTCACAGGTACCAATGGCATAAAAATTCAACTGTTTTTACCTGTTTAACTGCCATTTTGTGTCCTAATTTTAAATTTTGGAAATTTGATTTCAGCTACCAAAGAAACTTACAGTTATCAAATGAATAATGTCCGTTTTTGGGATTAGAGAAATAATTTTTTTTTAAGTCAATAAAAATAAAAGTTCATTTTAAGTCTTCATTAGCAACTTCTCTAATTCTCAACTTCTAAAAGAAATCGTGCAAAAATTTTTTAAAAGGTCGAAATGCAATATATGTATTATTGTAGTCTTATGTTGTTTTGATAAGAAAAATAATACTATAAAAAAAGAATTTTGTAAACATTAATTTTAAAATATCTTTTGTCCTCATCTTCTACTCGTAAAAATGAAATTCAAATTGTTTCTGAAATAATTGTACACTTTGAGTTCTTATCACTTTTCATTTAGATTTGGAGCTTTGGTGTGAAATATAAGAATATTTGTATAATGGTAGTTACCAAAAAGTTGAGAAATTCAAGTCCCGACAGTTTTACACATTTTTATTATTTAATATATTTTTTTGGATACCACTGGAATAAAGTACTTACATCGAAGTAGCTTTTGGTAAAGTTTCAAAAAGACCCCGCACCATTTACATTGAAAAAAGGTCTCGGTAGATTTTTTAAAGACTCATTTATCTTGTAGTTCATGAAAGTAGAAGAAATTTCCCAAAAGAATTTTGTCTGATTATGACCAGTTTTTTATGGTGCGGGGTTCTTTTAGGTGCCTTTGTTTAGAAATGGGAAAATAAAATATACCCAAAATGTCCACTCGGTAACTTGTCCCCAATTACAGAATCACAAACCAAAATTCCGAAATAATGATAACAAAATTTTATAAATGATTGATACTCATACCAGTCATTTGTATTAAGTTAAAGAATCTAAAAATTACGAATGGGGATAAATATTTTAGAGTTGAAGATGTTTATAAATGTTTAGAAGTCTATCCCTGAAGTTTCATCTCCACTCGGTAACCCTCATATTTTACGTTAGAATTTGGAAAAAATCACTTTAAAAATTCTAAAAAAATCAAAAGCTCATTACTTTTAGTCCTACGCAAGTGCTCGTATAAGCAGAAACATGTTTATTGTTCGCAACTTCAAAAAATTTCTGCAAATTATGTACTGTACGATTTATAATAATGCCCACTCGGTAACCATTTTTAAAAAGTGTTAATTAAATGAAAATATAATCAAAAATTTGGAGACACAGTTAAATAAAGTGCAAAAGAAGAAATTTTTACAATATTTAAAAAAAATTTATCTTTACTCTAGATATTTTAAAAATAATTTTGGAATTTATTTTTTTGCGTTTATTGAATGTCCACTCGGGAACCTTCCTAACATGTAAATTATTTATCTCCACTACAAAAATGATTCTTGATTTCTTAAATTGGTATTTTCGTTTTATTTTGGATCACAATTAATGGTAAAAAATACTTAAGCTGGTTCTGAGAAGATTTTTTTTTCAAAAAATCGATAGGCCAAATTTCACAACTTTGTGGCAACGACCCATAAAAGGGTAAAGAACATTAGAAACAGTCTTCAAGTGAGCAATTTTTCATGGTATAGCTAAAAAGATTACAAATGAAATACGAGTCCATCTCAATTTTAGGTGGGAAATGAAAGCTGCCAGATAGCTTGAAAATTTATGTTTAATGTTTTTGTGTTAAGGGTCACATTAATCACCTAGCGCATGACTGAAAATGTGCTATAAAATATGATTTATAATGTGGGAGTTGTAACTAAATCTAGGAGTAACATTGATGAAAAATTTCATGCTTCCATGAAATTGTGAAATACCGAAGTAATATTGATGAAAAATTTAAAGCTTTCCTAACATTGTAAATTAGTAATTGAAAATTTTAAATTGTAAATTGTAATTGTAATTATAATTGTACTTGTAATTGTAATTATAATTATAATTGTAATTGTAAATTACATGCTTCCATGACATTGTGAAAATCCCGGAATAACATTGATGAAAAATTTAAAGCTTTCATAACATTGTAAATTGTACATAATTGTAAATTAATTAATCTCAATATTTCCACAGATCACAAAAATACTCAAACACAAAATACGTCATTTTGATTATTTTATTTTGATTTATAATCGAGTACAGAATGGCGATTGCCAATTAGTTCTGTAATTTAATTACTTTTCAATCAATTTTTATACTGATATTGAGTCCAGACAAATTGATCTTACTCTTTTCCACTTTTTTTTGACATGTGTGTATTCTATTATATACGTTGAAATTGATGTCCATTTTGCCAAATAAATTTACTCAATTTCTCTCCGCTATCGATTTTATCACTGTTGATTTTTTTCTGTTTTGTCTCGTCCGTGGTATTTTTTTTCCCCCCACAGAGAACAACTAGCAAATTCATTTTACTCTCGTTTCTTTTCTTCTGAGAGAGAATCGCGAGAAGGCTTTCTCTGAAATATTAACCTCGACTCGTGAAAAAGAAGAATGAAAGCATTTTTTTATGCATATTTTTCAAGCACGAGACGACGACGAGAACATTCGAGTTATAACAATCATGGCAAGACGTTAAATCAACTCTCTAACATCAATTTCACACAAAATCCTTGAAAAATTGACGAACCACGAGATTTTCAAAGTGGAATTTGTTTCAGGGAAAGAAAAAATATTGAGGGAGAAAGATTAGAATAAATAATGAGAGGGAAAAAAATGTTGTAATTTTATGTGAAAAGCTCACGTTATAAATTTCTTTCTAATTTCTATCAAAGATTTTCTTTTACTAACTACAAGTTTTTTATAGGGTGATGTAAAAAAATCGAAGTCACTTTTTTTATATGATAGTGTTTATTCAATATTTCATGTAAAAAATTGTTTTGATAAAAGTTAAATTAAAATCCATAACATTTGTTGTAAACACAAACTATCAGACCATCAACAAGGTTATTTTCAAGCAAATAGCATTGTTATTGCTGTTATAGTAATTTTAGAGAGCCATATCACACATATCTGAACTCATCTAAGGGATTTCAGAAGGCTTTCTTTTCTGAGGGGAAGTTTCCTATTTTATGAAGAGCTTTTGTAAGATACTGAAAAACCATCTTACTGGAGGGTATACGAGATGCTTCGTTTTATAAGGACTGCTTACTTTTTTGTATCAAGAACCTCGTCAAAAGTGTATATTTTTAATGGTAAACTGGATTTTCTTTCGGATTTTATTGAAAAATGCGACACGCTCTCAAATAAATAACCATTTTAAGAACTTGGAATTTACTAATGAATTTACTAATGATCTTATTAGTTAGAAATGAAGAGAGCCTGATTTTCTTTAACAGAAAATATTCATTCAGAAATTCATGTTAATTTTAATTCCAGAGATATGATTTGAATTTAGCTGGGACTTCAGAGTGACACTTGTTGCAATCTGGAACTAAATTTTGGATTATGCCTGGTTTGAATTATCTACTTGACACCTGAGTGTCGCGAATGTGAATACTTGGCTTATTGTTAGTAGAAGGGATGTAGAAACATACTTCCAAGAATGAATCCAGTCACTCGCGAGACAGAAACAGTACATCCGGTAGTTCCACTAGGAAAGTTTCTCTTGTGGAGAACCATCTGAATTTCGAGAATTTGTACATAAATGCTCGACTCACGAACTTACTAAACGCTGTTGTCCTGGAAATGCAATATACGTTCGGTATGTTGCTACCTTCAAGCTGCTCACTTATCACTGCAGGTAATTTCAGTGATATAAACCTGAAACTAAATAGGTTCTTAAACTGTGTTTGAAAACATATTTTTCGTTATGGAATATTCATTAAAAAAAAATTTTACGTATATACATATTAATAAATTTTAAAAATAGATTAGGTTGTTGAACACGAGCTAATATTTTAGAAGGATCTTAATTTTCTCGTCTTACTGTTCAAATTACTTTTTAAAATTTTTAAATTAGATTTCTTCTCATTTTCTAAAAAAGTAATTTGAATAGTAAGACGACAAAATGAAGGTCCTTCTAAATTAATACATTTAAAATTTATGCTTAATTATTTTGACGATACTAATTTTTTCGTACTCTCTAAATTTGAATCAGTTATCATTTTTACTAATTTCAATTAGTAACTGAGTATTAGTAACTAGCTATGAATTTAGCTACACTCGTCGGTGAATCGAAGGCCTGTGAATCGAGGACCACCTTCATGGTCGTTCACGCTTCACTGATTCTGTCCCCCGCCCCTGAGCGTCCCACGACGACCCCATCGCTCAGGCAGTCAGGACCACCAGACGTTGTTTACAACACGACTCTCTGCGCATTTACTTTTGTACGTTCAGAGACTATATACGCGGTCCTAAAGACTGCTCGTTCGAATAGCATTGCATGGAGGACTGTCTACCCCCGAGCCCGGTCCTCGATTCACCGACGAGTGTAGCTATAAAAATTTGTTTTAAAAAGTATTTAATAAAAAACCCTGTCATGTCCCCATGACAGGGAGTAATTAAAAATAAACACAAACAAGGAAATTAAATTACTAAAATCAAAATTGTCAAATTAAGTAATTTGAATTTGAATTGTAAAATCAGTACATTAGGGAAAGAACAAATAAACTAGTAGAACGACCCTTCTTCTTACGCTTCTTCTTACTGATTCTTCAGAGATACAGACTTGTCTGTCGCCCAATAGTTCCGGATGAAACCGGTTTTGACCACTCGAGTGAGTGAGAAAAATAATGTGACTTCTCTCTTGTCCACCCCAATGATATAAAATAATGCAACAAGGGTGCATGGGTCACTCTTAGTCGCGCAGTTGTTATCACCACTTATTAAAGTGAACTTCCCTCTCACTCTTGTTGCACCGCAGCTAACCTCATTTCGTCGAGTCAACTTCTCACTCTCTCTGGGGCGTGCCCTTCACCTCATAGTACGAGTCTCTTTCAACCGTCGGATACCAAGAGTCAGTTTGGTTTTTCATCGGTGTTTCATCAATAACATTCCTAATTCTGAAGGATCATAAAAATGTATCGGTACAATACAAGGATCTTCAACTAGCTCAAGCAGCTCTCGAGGACCACCGGAGTTCATTCACCTGGTTCTCCCCACTTCGCCACACGGAGAAAATTTGCGCGATAACTAATTGTGGTTTGTTGTGATTTTTTATGTCTTTTTTTGCAATTTGCATCCAACGTGGGTGAAAAATAAAGAGGATAAGGAGTTCCACTGATAAATGGAATTGTTCTGTCCTGAGTTGTGAAATGATGAAAGTTTAATATAAAAACTGCTTTTCATGATACTTTACACCTTTACAGTATTTTCTTCAAAGAGCATACTTTTATTAAAGATGTTATAATATCTTTGATTTTATGAAGAAACCAAGAGGTACTAAAGTGAGGTTATGTGTTCAAAACAGACAACTGCCATCTTTGTCATATAATTTACTAGTTTTCTACGTAAATTACTTCATTTAGGTAATTTACGTAGAAAACCTCGAGTGACGCGTCACTTCGCAACCCTGTGTACACTCGAATCGCGGTTTAATATGGGTTTTCGTCGTTGCCCATCATGAACCGGGATAGTTCTTGAGCATCTCTGAACACAAACAGTCAGGGCCGTACGAACCACTTTCAGTCGGAATAATATGAATTATGTAAGAATTATATGAATTATGTAACTGAATTATGTACGCATGTAAATTTTTTTCCCATAAGGGATGAAAAGTCTTAAATGAAGATGAAAAATTAATGAAAAAAGAATTTTCAACGTGTTTTAAAAAGTAAATATAAAAGGCGAATTGATACTGCTTGCTCTGTTGCTGCGGTACTGCTTGACTACCACTCGACGGTCGCAATCCCTCTCTACCCTCCGACTCGCGCAAACACAGAGCGCCTCTGTTTAAATTCTAGGAACATCGTAAACTGGAATATATTAAACCGCGATTCGAGTGTACTTCCATTTGTTTCTCCTCTTGGTTTCTTCAATCAATTTAATTTTAAAGTTCATTAGCTACAGATAATCTACACATCATCTAAGCGGTCATCTATTATCTTATCTTAGGGTTTTGGTAATACGCTAGATGGCACCGCCGGCGTCTATCCTTCTTCACTTTTAAAGCATTGAGTGTCCACCGCCTGTCACCAGAGTGCAGACATATATTCGCCAGTGACGCCATCAAACGAGCCCGCAGCTATTTAAGATAAGATAATAGATAATTGAGATTATATCCAGATGATTTGTAGATAACATAATAAAAAGACTAAATAAATTGAAAAAAAACCAATAGAAATACATAAATAATTATCTATGTATTTCTGTTTATTTTTCTATTGGTTTTTCATAAAAGTGTGTTTTAAGAAAAAACCAAGGATAATGGAAGTATGTTTTAAAACAATTTTTACTTGAAACTTGTAATAATTTTTACAAATAAAAGTTCGTAAATTGTAAGGGTACATACAAACCAATTTTAAAAGTAAAAGTAAATTTAGCCGTGAACTGCAACGATAGGCAACACGTCGAAAATGATAACAACAAATTACGAACCGACTCTCGAACACTTTTTTATAGGTTAGGCCCAGTAAATGCAGATTACCTGAGGCCTGAACCCACTCTGAATCGGTAATTTCACATTTCGAGTATTGGTGGTACTTTTCACGGCGGGTTGATCGACAATTTCGAACTGAACACGGTAATTCGACAGTAATTCGTCCGTTCCAATAGTGGACAGATTCTTTTAATAAAAGTACAATCTCCCCTAAGTTCTTACATTGCATGAATTGAAAAATTGCAATGCTGTTTTATATTTTTCATCGCGCCTCTATTTAAACTTCGAGTTTCGGTACCTGTAGAGCGGGTTGAAACAAGGCGTTTTCATCAAAGACAACGGAGTTTCAATCCTTTTCCCTAGGGCTGAAGTAAAATATTTCAATCCTAGGGATGCAAACACCGTGTTTCAACCCGCTCTACAAGTACCGAAACTCGAAGTTTCAATAGAGTTGCCTCGAGATTTGCGATGAAAAATAATATGCATTACTCGGAATGTAACACAACGATCGCAACTCGTGTGAGTGCAGCCCCCGCTTCGCTCGGGCAGCAAACTTCACACTCGTTGCAATCGCTGTGTTTCATCCCTTGTAATGCAACATACTATTTTAACGTACAGGACATAATATACTCGTAAAATAATATTAAAGATTGATGATATACGAAATTATGCCGAAACGCCACTATGTCCGCATTTTTCCAAACTTTATTGTAATGGTTACCTCACAAATTTTCTCCATGCACGGACGTATGCTCCTGTTTGATTATACCTAAGAGCCTGAGTCAAAAGTCCCAACTTCCGAATTCAGGTAAAACAATAAACTAGCTGTTTAACTAACACCTCCATTTCCTCGTTATTTGCCTTCCCTAATAGTTGCGTTTCTTCTTCAGGAACAAATTGAGGGATGAGCAGAGATTTCACCAGGTCATCACTTCCGTTTCACATCATTAAATTCATTCAATAATTTCGAGTCAAGCTAATTCAAGTTTAATAATTTAAGGTTCAGATTTTCTTGGTTGTGGATTGATGGAAATACTTAAAACGTTTACACTAATAGATTACACCACTTATTAACCAATTAACAACTGTAATAGCTAATAAATTTGATGTTGTGTGCAATTTAAAAGTGAATCACCTAATAGGACGTAACACTCAAAATGCCGTTTTGATCAAAATAGCTTATAATATAAAAATCAACAGCTTATAATATTTAATTTTTTAAGCGTTATTCGGTTCTTCTTCTTAACCAAATTGAAAATATTTATCAATATAAAGGATAAGAAGCTTTAATTTTCATGACTTCCTACCTCAGAAAAAGTGTAAATACAAAAAAAAATTGAGCGAATTGTAACATGAATATTGATCAAAGTTGAAAAGTTACGTTCGATGTATATAGTAATATTCCTTTTAAGTCAAACATCTCCACAAGTAAAATATTAAAAGCTACCAAAGTAAAATCATTTTCTATATTGTTTAAATATATTTCACAGTTTGTACCTATATTTTATTCTCTGAAACAGAATGGAAAAGAAAGCGCTTTTTAAAACAAAAGATTTGAATCAAAGAACGCTTTTAATTTAGGTGAATTTTTAAAGCATAAACTCAAGGTTTTTTAGGTAAACAAATTTTATCTCTTGTTTAAGTTTCTTTAAGCTCGTGAGGAATAAAGAGATTTAAAAGAAACATAAAATGCTTAATGCACTGAAACCACGTGACTAGAAAGGGGTCACCCACATAATTCTCCAGAAAGCAGCAAGTACCTAAGGCTATAAAGTCAAACAAATCGTGGAACGTGATCCAAAACATAATTAATATATTTATTTTTCCTCTTGGCTATAGTTCCTTTATTTAAATTTTTATAAATGAAAATTCAGAATGTTTTGAATACACATTAAACTTTTGTAAAAGAGTCTGCACAAGATTTGAAATTGAATCAGCCGAAAAATAATTTTCTAGCTATTTCGTTAATTTCTTATAAGACTTATAATTTCTTATAGACTTTCTAATGAGACATTTTGGTAATGTCTTATTTGATAAAATTTTGATATTATTTATTCTGATGTCTTCAATTGTATTGCAGCTTTTTCTTTCTCCACTCTTTTCTCTTATCCATTTCTATATTATTGCTATAAAGATCAAAGAAAATCCAATTAAATATATGAATTATTCACGAAGCAGTTTGCATGAACGAAGATACGAAGGAAAAAAATTTTTTTCATTATTTGCACGTCTAAAGAAAATATTGGAAATGGAAGTTGTGTCTATTTGCGATGACAGTTTAACAACTATTTGAACTGAAAGAGCGAAGAAGAGTTTTTCAGGTTTTTATTGAAAAGAGTTGAAAAAGAGAGGGGATAATGTAATTGAACACGAAAGAAGGTCCAGTTGAGGTAGAATCGATGAGAAAAAGTTTCCTCACAGTGAAACTAAACTGGAACCAAGGTTAAACGATAAGTCAGTGACCTGCTGAGCACTTCCCGACCACGATTTCTGCGCCTTACTTCCTCACGTTATTTCCTCTCGAAGACCTTTACATTTCTCTCCATTCTCCTTGAATTTTACATCTCCCTTTGTTTATTTACCTCCTCTCTCTTTCCTTTTCTTTCCCTTTATTTCCCTCTGCTTTATCCTCGAGTCTCGAGAACTCTCAGGCCTGCGGATATTGTCTGGCAATGGATGAAACTTTCACATAATTTATCGTCTATCATTAAACTCTAATCGTAAATTCACTCTGGAAATCAGTCTTTCAGAAACTTGTAAAATGATTTTATAATATAGTAAACTTTGAAAGGTTTTAATTTAAATTATAGGTGAAGTAACTTGCGGTTATATATTATTTTTAAAACACATTTTCTAATATTAATAATTTAAATATTAATTAAACATTAAGTTTTATTTGAATAAAAGTAATAAATTAAGCAGATTATAAACTCTGGGAAGAAACATTAGAAATTCCAGAACGAAGGAAGTAGTAATATGCCTTTTGAGTCAGTCACAACCAGTAGTACAATTTGTTAGTGATATCTTAGACACTTCTTTCCTGATCAAATTTTATAAAATAATATTTTAAAGCATAAAAAAATGTAGATATCATTGCAAGTATGGTAAACCACTCGATTGAAGCTCTAATCTAATGTATAACAAATGAGTGAAAAAGTAATTTTTAGACTGATTTTAATTATGATCCATTTGCTTTTGAAAAGTAGCCACTGATATTTTTGTTGTCTTTATAACTTTAGGATAATAATTTTAGTTAGAAATGTAAAAAGAATAGAACAAATTAATTTTAAAAAGTATTGTTTGACTCATTCCCAGAATTTACAGAAGACAGTATTTTGTGATTCTTGAATTGAAAAAAATCAAAAATTTAAATTAGAAAAGCCAAAAAGCTTTCACCCTTGTTTAAACACGCGAGCTATTTAAATCTTCGCTAACGAGAGGTACTTATTCACGCAGTATTGAAGCTCAGTGCCCTCAATTGAAAGTACATTTCGAAATGACTCCGTTCTGTCATTACCGTGGGATTTAATGCTCGATGGATCTTTAGAAGTTCCCAACTGTCCTTATTTACTTTGAACTGTATTTCTCTCGCTTATTTTCTCTTTCATTAACCGCCCCCCTTTCTTTTTATACCTTTTATATTTTTATAGTCAAGCCATTGTACTTATTTCAGTAAGTATTGAAGATTCGTCAAGTGATTGCTTAAATGCTCACTAGAGCTGAAAATGAGGCTACAAGTTCTGATTTCTCTTTGTAAATAAAAAAGACAATTTTTTATGTAACACAAGTAAGGTTTCCTCGTTTTCTCCGCCTAGTTTGGAGCAGCAAAATACGTCATTATTGGTGGTAAACGTCGTGGGGGTACTTTTACCAGTCTAGGCCGATAAACGCATTTTCTCGCCTTGTTTTCATCGAATTAGCTCTAAAAAGCGGTTCTTATGTCCAGTGCAGTCCATTGTATTGTGGCGCGTTCGTTACTTCGACCCACGTGCACTGTTCTGCGCAGTACTTGTTCCTTTAAACTAACCTCAACCCTGAGACGTAATCGACGTAATTTCATGAGAAAACTCGAAAACCATATTCTTATTACATAAAATATTGTGTGTACCGAGGCAGCAAAGTTCTTTTACAGCCGAGCGTGAGTTTGCAAAAACGAGTCGCAGCTTCGGCTTCGCCTCAGCTGCGACTTTGCTGCGACTTTGCTGCCTAGGTGCACAATATATTATAATTTTGAAAAATTTGTATTTATTGAAGAAATATTGAACACTTCTAATTTCCTATTTATGTATGTAGAGCCTACTATTTACAAAAAAATTAATTTGTAAAATGAAAAAGCAGATCCGTTTCTTTTCTTTTCATTTAATGCTTCAATATTTAACAGGCTCTTTGAATGATTTTTTTTCTCCCAAAAGAAACACTTTTTATTAAAATATCCTTCGACCAGAGATTTTTGCATAAAGAATATCCATGTTTTGAAAATAGTCAGAAATTTTCTGTAGAAGCATCATAATTTTTCTTCACTTTTTTTAGAATTGAGAAAGTTGAATTAAATTGTTGCAATATAGAATTACTGTTCCACAAAGCATATATTCACATACGTGTATATCACAGTTACGAATAAAATCCAATGCATTGCTCTATAGATAGCAGTCTGAAACTGAATAGAGAAAATCGGGCTTACATACGAGAACCCAGTGTCGGCAGAAGGTTGGAAGTAATATTGCATCGGATTTATCTATTCATGTAAGGTGTATTGAAGATACCAATAGTTTGCCCCATTTGAATAATTTCGATATCTCCAAGTTCACCGAAATTTATACAAAGGTTCCTATTCAAATAGTTTCCACGCGAAATTCGATTTTACTCAGCCTTTTTATGATACTTGTCCGATTACATTTTCAAGCAAGGTTTATTTTCAATTTAAAGAAATAAAAATGTATTTATTAAATGTTTCCTTGAATCATTTAAGAAGAGATTCGGTTTACAAAATTATTTAATTCAGTATTTGATTAATTTTAATCTACTGAAAAGATAATTGAATTTCAATGAATTTGATGTCTTTTAAATATTCTTTTCTTGTGTGGTAAAAAGTAGAAAAACATTATTAAAGGAATAATTTTTATAAAATCTAAAATCTATTGATAAAATCTATAATCTATTTAAAATTGACAGATGTGCCTTGGAATCTGAAAGTAGCACTTTGTATTACTTTAAATTAGCAGTTTTACCATTTAAATTTTACAAAGAGCCAACTCTAAATTAGACAGTGACACTTTCTTATTTAAAATAGCACTTTGTGTTATTTTAAATTAAGATTTATACTATTTTAAATAGGAAAGTGTCACTGTCTAATTTAGAGTTAGCTCTTTTGCACAATTTAAATGGCAAAAGTGCTACTTTAAAGTACACTGTAAAAAATTTCGGGAATTTTCCCCACATTTCAGTGGGGAAAAATCCACATTTTCGTTGGGGAAAATCATTTTCCCCAAGACTTGGGGAAATTTTCCTAAAAGTTCTTA
>JBAGKK010005657.1:0-12390 GCA_037177015.1 Euceroptres primus | reverse complement strand
CTCATTAATGGAATGTTTAAATTAGATAAAAATAGAAACCTTGATATGTTCTTCACCTCTCTTTCTGAGTTTGTAAATGCAACTCATGATTATATCTTGCACTCCAGTTATTAAAATTATTGTAGTTATTAATAAGTTTTGATTAAAACATCACGGTTAGACGTCTATATGTTCGCTTGGCGTTTATTTAGTTTAAGATAATTTTCTAGCTCTGTAATTGGTCTAATCGACTGTTTGGCTTATGTATTTTTTCAAATAAATAAACATGGTATCGACCGAGGCTATTGTTACGGAATCTTCCGTAAGAATAGCCTGTCCTCCCTTTATATTGTGTGCTAGTTGTACGGAAAATTCCAAAACAATATCCTCGATCTTAAGTAAATGAAAAATTAATGAACTCAAAAATCTTTCAATAAATAATTGAAAAAATTGAAAAATTAAGACTAAAAAAAGAAAAGAAACAAATTTTTTAAACTTGGCTAGAGATTGTTACAAAAAACAGAATGCATCTCGCCAAGTTTTTATAATTTTGTTATTTTCTTTTTCTTAGTCTTAATATTTCAATTTTTTAAATTTTTTATTAAAAGCTTTTTGAGTTTATTAATTTACCATTTACTTAAATAATAAGAACAAATTTAAAAAATGTTATATTCATTAATATAACTTGGTACTGTTAACTTTTTGCTGGGCGGAGTTTTTTGCATCTCAGACGTTTTTGGTGAGATTATTATATTCAGCAATAAATCCAGTGATAACTCAAACAGGTGATTTTCACAGTGCAGTTAATTTAACGCGACAGTTATATTCCAGGCAAAAATGACAATTACGGTTAAAATTCAGCGAAATAAATTTTCATTCGTCTCGACTAAATCTCGATCTTTTCCTCGTGCAGATATAAAATCAAAGTGCACGACCAACTGTACAATTTCGCGCTGACTGGAGGCTGCTTTTTGCACCGTAGCGATGGATCATTTCTACGTTCATTAACGTACGGAAACAGATCGTAAATTACACAATTATAAATACGAGAAGCAATAAATGACACCGGCAGCTCGATCGTGAGAGAGTCGTGAATCAGTTTCGCACGATTTAAGTTACAGAGGCTGGCAGATTCCGCGATAAGAATCTCTCAGGTATCTGCTTACCGCTACACAACGCCCAGCTATACAATTCGCCGTGATCCACGTTGCTGCTTAATATCTCTTCGATAGCTAGCGGAACTCTTGGCAAGAATGACGTGACTCATACTAATGCTCTGATAAAACGATTTATGACACTGGAAGTCATGAAAAAAGGATGTTACCGCTTATTCTGCCCAATATATAGGACACGGAGTCGCCCCAGGCATTGGTGACTACGAGAAAAACGTGACGCGGGCACAATTTATCTGAGGAATCGTCAATTCAAAAAAAAAATTAAAGGAGTTGAAAAGAGGAAAAGAGAAGAGGTACGATGAAAAAAGCTCTCTCAAGGTGTCTCCTGAGGACTGCAATCCTAGGAGAACCAGTAGAAAAAAATAGGGAGGGTACAAAGGCGTAACTAGAATTTAAAGGGTAAATTTAGAAACTGGAACTTTTGAAAGTGAAAAATTTTAGAATTATATGCATGAATTTGAGCTTCACTACATCCAGAGATTATTTTAGTGAACTGCAAGACAAATAAGTTTCTACTTTTAGTAAAGCACAAAAGAAATTGAAACTTTAAATCTGTAGCAGGGATCATAGTCGCTTATTTTCCTTTGTGTTTTTTTTGCTTTGTACGTAAACTATTTTATAAAGTACTTTCTAAATTTGAATCAGTCGAAATTTTCACTGCTTTCATTCAGTGACCCATTTCTCACTGATTTTGCAGTAAAATTGACTGAATAATCAGTGAATTCACTGATTATCCAGTCAATTTTATTGAACAATCAGTGAAATTGACAGTTTAATCAGTCAAATTCACTGAACAATCAGCGAGAAATGGATCACTGAATGAAATCTGTGAAAATTTTGACTGATTCAGATTTAGAGACTACATTACCTTTTTTCTAATTTTTCCCTATTCGCTCCATAATTATCTAGACTTTTCCGCAACATTCTAGAATCTTCTAAAATATACTTATTCAAATACTTTCGGACTTTTCTAATAATCCCTTAAATCCAGTATCTTCTACATTTTGGAGACTATTTTAGATTCTTCTAAGGACTTCCACATTCTTCTAGAGCTTTATAGTATCCTCCAAAATATACAAAAAAATGCATAAAATCTTTTAGACTCTTTCAGAATATTCTAAAAACATCCATATTTTTTATGATTCTTCCTAAAAAATTCTGTGTTATTCCATATCCTTCCACGATCTTCTAGATTCTTCCAGACTCTTCTAGAGATATCCTGACTCTTTCAGAGCCTTCTAGACTCTTCCAGAGATATTAAAACTCCCCAGAATATTCTAGACTGTTGTAGAATTTTATGAATTCTTTAATAACGTTCTATAATCTTCTAAACTCTTCCAGATTCTTTCAAAGACATCTAGACTCTTTCAAAGACATCTAAACTCTTTCAAAGGCATCTAAACTCTTTCAAAGACATCTAGACTCTTTCAGGTCCTTCTAGACTATTACAGAATATTCTAAAATACACTACAATTCTATGATTCTGCCGAGAATCTTGTGCTTCTTTCGACAGCCTCCTAGAACCTTCCAGGATCTTCTAGATTCTTCTAGACTCTTCTGAAGATATTCAGAGTCTTTCAACGCCTTCTAGACTCTTCTACATATATTCAGACCCCAAAAATACTGTAGACTGTTTTAGCATTTTATGAACTCAATAACGTTCTAGAATCTTCTAAACTCTTCCAGATTCTTTCAAAGACATCCAGAATATTCTAGATTCTTCCATAGATATCCAGACTCTTCCAGAGATATCCAAACTTTTTCAGTACCATATAAACTCTCCCAGAGATATTCAGAGTTCCTAAAATATTCTAAAACCTTTCAGGATCTTCTGTATTCTTCCAGACTCTTTCAGAGATTTCTAGACTCTTCCAGAGATATCCAGACTCCCCAAAATATAGAATACTCTAGAATCTTTTAGAATGCTCGAAAATCCTCTGGACTCTTGCATAAGATTTTCTTCCAGACTTCTAGATTCTTTTAAAGACATCTAGATTATTTCAGACCCTTCTAAACTTGTACAGAATATTCTAAAATATTCTAGAATTCTATGATCCTTCCAAGAATCTTTTTTTCCGTTCTGTAACCTTCTAGAACCATCTAGGATTTTCTAGATTCTTCCAGACTCTTCTAGAGATATCCAGACTCCCCAAAATGTTGTAGAGTGCTCCGAAATCTTCTAGAATGCTCCATAACCTTCTGGACTCTTGCATAAGATTCTTTTCTCTAGACTTCTAGAGTCTAGATTCTTTCAAAGTTCTCCAGATTCTTTACAAGTTTACAAAAGATCTGTGAGATCTTCTTCATACCATCACAAAAAAACTAAGTATAAAGGTACAGATAATTTTTCAGACGAATACATTTTTATGCAGACAACTTCACAACTTTCAGAATACATGTATTTTCATGAAAAAACAAAACAAACTTTAACCGATATTTGTGTGAAATTTATCCTGTGAAGTTATTTTTGCTGCAGGTATTTTTACCCTGGAATTGATCTAAACTTTATCCCCTATTTTGTCTGTGGTTCTGGAATCTCCTAATCTATTTCACAATTCTACAGAATCTTCTGAATCATGTAAAGTCCTCGAAAATCTTCAGAAATACAAAGCCTCTCAGATTCTTTCCAAATCTTCTACGATATTTCATTAAATCTTCCAGAATGCTTAAGAATCTCTCTATAGAGAGATTCTTGAGAATTCCCCAGAATTTCTTACGGGCAGAGCTTTAAAATTCATATTTCTTTCTTGATATATTTCATATAAGAATTGATTGACGATTTCCGCACTATACATTCTCCAATAATAATTGAAATTTTAACCCCTTTTCGTGATACGTGGAAATGGAACGGTCTGATTTAAAATTAAGATAGATACGCCAATGTGAGGGGGCTGCACCCTACTAAAGAGACACAGAAAGGGGAATTGAAGTTTAAAAAAAGGGGTGTGGGGGTTGCTGCAGATAGGCTGAAGGTTGGCCGCGTACGGAAGCTATATTAACCCACGTGACTGGAATAAAGCGAGAAGGCTTTTCGAAAGGTACCAGATGGGGAATTTCGAGCTTCCGATAGACCGAGAAAATACGCCGTTGTCCGTTTATCTCGCGGCAACGACACTCCTGCTTTCGCCATTATCCTCAGACCCATTCCGTTCTCGTTTTTTGCAATTCTTTGGTACTACTGTCTGCTGGCTCGTGACGGTCGCAGTCAGGATTGCCTTAGAAAAACCCATTGAACCGGTAGAAAACGTCCCGTGCAAGTACTCGACCCTGGCTGAAAAGAAAACATTGTCATCCAACTCGAATCACTTTGTGCATAAGACACAGTTTTTGTTCTTGACGGTTCACTGGTTCAGGTAAATGCAAATCTACTTGGCTTCAAACCTTTTTAATCAATTCTGAGAGTCTCTAATACAAATTGCAAAAAGCAACAACACCTTAGACTATTCCTGCTGGAAGTTTAGGGATATTAGTACTTTTCAAAATATTTTTATCACAATCATCTCTCTAATAAAAGATGTAACATTTTTCCAAGCTTTTTTAAAATTTCCTCAAGAAACTATCGGTAAAAACAGTTTTTCTGCAATTTCTATTATTCCCAATATCGCGCCATATAGTCCAGTTAAATTGTCATTATACACCGTATTAACTCACGAGCGCATTTTTTTTTTGTTTGCTTAATCGCTTCAGTTTGGGTCACTTATATACTATATGGCTTTGGTTTTATGACAAGTTCGGACCGGAACCCGGGCATATTTTTTTTAAAAAGGTGCAAAAAATCACACATGCGTGGGTTGTTGCTCTCCTATGAATTTAGGCGAAGAAAGGTAGAGAGAGAAAAAAAGTAGACAAAATTCTAAGAAATTTGGAAAGAAAATAATGTTCTAGCAGCAATACTTTCCGAGATAAATCGTTTCGTTTCAAAAAACCCTGTTTTTTCAATTTTTTCCCAAAAATCGCTACTTTTCAAAAAATCATCTAAAATTTGTATAATCGATTGACCTACGCCAAAACGTTCTACAGATCACTTAAAGTAGACGTAATTATTTTTAATATAAGACAAAGAACAACCCTCTAGTACCAATAGATTGCAACCTAAGACTTCTCAAATATGATACTTTTTGCCTGTTATGACCAAAAATCATAGGTTTAGTTTTTGTCAACTAGAGCGCACCCTAATAAATCTACGTTTATGCGGCCAAAGGATAACTAAAAGTACATAAAATTCCACGTTAATCGAAAAAAACAATGTTCTATGTTCATAAACTTCGGAGTTATGAATTTTTGAAACTTATTGTTTTTCACAGTTTTTCTCAAAAATGGAAAACACGTTTTCTTGATTATTTCGGCAATCCTGACGTGAAAATTACATAAGGATAAATGAAAGAGGTCTCAATTCTGAGAAATTTAAAAAAACGTGGTTTTAACTTAAATATGTCAAAAGTTATGACCTCTTAAAGTTGACCCTCTCTGTCTTTTGTGTGTCAAACGTCCTGAAAATATAATGCACTGAATGATTACTAATGATCAATTAAACATTTCTTATAAATAAAATAATAATTATTAAAATAAATTGATTGTTTTACAAATTAATTTTTCAGTTTTTGTACATTTTTCATTCATGTTTTCGCAGAAATTAATTCAAAATGGTTTATTCGTCACTTTTCATGAGTAATTAAACTTATTTGTGAACAAATAAATGTTATTAAAAATTAAGTTTTCACTTTTTCAGCACTTATGACTACTTTTGTCTCCTAAATTAATTGAAAATAGGTAAGTATTCATTATTTATAAATCAAATAAAATATTTTTTTATTAAAATATTAAAATAAATATTATAAATAATAAAATATTTATTTATTTATTTATTCTGTTCTTTGTAGAAGGAATGGAATGTCGATACTAAACATTTTTTTTATTTTACTTTATTCAATACTACTTCTCGTTTCCGCACAACCCAGGAGGTATACAATTAATTTAGGAGACAAAAGTAGTCATAAGTGCTGAGAAAGTGAAAACTTAATTTTTAATAACATTTATTTGTTTATAAATATGTTTCATCACTCATGAAAAGTGACGAATAAACCATATTGAATTAATTTATGCGAAAAAACGAATGAAAAATGTACAGAAAATAAAAAATTATTTTGTAAAAAAATAAATTCATTAAAATAATTATTACTTTATTTATAAGAAATGTTTAATTGATCATTATTAATCACTGAGTGCATTATATTTTATTTTATTAGTCAAAACTTGACTGAAATTACATTTTTCAGTACGTTTGACTCACAAAAGACAGAGAGGGTCAAATTTGAGAGGTCTTAACTTTTGACCTATTTAATTTTTTATTATTATTATTGTTATTGTATTTTTATTATTATTTATTATTATTTTTATATATTTACTATTTATATTATTTTATATGTAATTATTTATATATTAATATTTTTATTTAAGTATTATATTTATAATTATAATAATATATTTATATTAATATTTATATATTTATAATATTTACACATTAATATAATTTATATACTATTTATATTTATTATTATTAAATATTTAGTATTATTTATTATAATTATTATATTATTATTATATATTATTATAATTTAAGCATTTAAAAAATACGTTTTTTTTAAATATCTCAGAATTGAGTTCTGTTTCATTTATCCTTATGTAATTTTCACGTCAGGACTGAAGAAATAATCAAGAAGACGTGTTTTCCATTTTTGGAGAAAAACAGTGAAAAAACATAAAGTTTCAAAAATTCATAACTCCGAAGTTTATGAAGATAGAATATTGTTTTCTTTTCAATTAACGTGTAATTTTATGTACTTTTAGTTTTCTTCGGAAGCATAAACGAAGATTTATTAGGGAACGCTCTAGTTCACAAAAACTAAACCCATGATTTTTGGTGATAAAAACAGGCAAAAAGGTGTCATCTTTGAGAGGTCGTAGCTTGCGATCTATTGAACCTAGAGGGTCGTTCTTTATCTTAAATTGAAGATAATTACGTCTACTTAAAGTCATTTGCAAACCATTTTGGCGTAGGTAAATTGATTATACAAATTCTAGATGGTTTTTTGAAAAGTAGCGATTTTTGGGCAAAAATCGGAAAAACAGGTTTTTTCGAAACGCTGTATCTCGGAAAGTATTTGTGCTAGGATATTATTTTTTTCTCCAAATTTCTTAGAATATTGTCTACTTTCTTTCCTCTCTGTACCTTTTTTCGCTAAAACCCATAGAAGAGCAACAGTCCACGCATATGTGATTTTTGGCACCTTTCTAAAAAAATATGCCCTGGTTCGGGTCCGAAATTCTTGTCACAAAATCAGCCGGTATATAAGTGACCTAAACTGAAGCAATTAAGGGATCATTCCACTTTTATCGAGACGCCCGAAGAAAATAATAATTAATTTTTTTTTTTCATAATAAAAATTAAAACGCACCAGACATCGATTCCTTAATATATTCCTTATTACTTCCTCAAATTTCAGCATTATATTTGCATTTCTCTCTTAATTAACCCGCTGAATATAAATAAAAAATCGGTCGGTAGTTCGTGACATCATTATGTATCAAATACCCTTAAGCAAAAAAAATGCGCTTGTGAGTTAATATGGGATTTCGCCCCTTTTTCCGGCAATTTGACTAGACTAATTTGTGAGGGTTTCTTTTTGTTGCATCTTAATTGCTTTAAACAAATGGCAACTAGTTTTCAACTGTTAAATATAAAATAAAATTTATCTAAGGATTTTGAAGACAATCCATTGTCTCTAAAATACAATAAAATTTCATGAAATTATATTCTGCAATTATTCTTTTTTCTATTTTCAAAACACTCTGGCTTACATTTTTCGAACCTTTTTTGAAGATTGGAATTGAGAATCCTTCCACAAAAGTTTAAGAGATCAGTAGATTAATCTTTTCTTTACAAGAATGTAATTATTACTTGTCAAAGAATAATTAAAGGACAGAAAATCAACTGTGTTTTTCAAGAGTTCACAAGTCTCACTAGTACGTACTTTTTCTACTGGAATTACATTATACCTGAAGGCAGATACCGTCTGACCAAAGTCGTCGATATCTACTTAGCAATTGGTATGCATTGGTGAGCCGTTCAGAATGCGTGTTTCGTGCTAAGGGATGGTATAGTTCGACGGGAAAATATAAATTATCTGTGACAATAAAACAAGCAGCGATCGATTTCCCATCGCACAATTGAAGACCGCCGGCTTTGTTCCTCCCATACAGGTATTTCACAAAGTGACCCCATAAAACCTCTTCGTCGAGTATTTTTTTCCCCGGCGTTAAATACTCGCCAGCAATGCGAGGTCATTTCACTTTACGTCCGTGCTCTTTGGTCTTAATGTTCTTACAAAATGGACAGGCTTTTTATGGGTGCGATCCTGTCCGGATATCCAGTGGACAGAGGTCGGATGTCATTGTCCGCAGTTTCATATTCAGATATACGTTTTGTTCACATAATTACAAACGTTGATAAATATGTGTCTACACGTGGGAAATGACCATACGTGTATAACATGCAGATAAATATGGCAAAGAGAAAACGGAAATATTATATTTCAACTCTATAAAAGAAGGTCTAGAGTATGGCTTGAGGCGCAAAACCATGAAACGTTGCGATAATTATGAACATCTGTTCCCGTGCTCAATTTCAAATTCAAATCTCTCCCCAGCGATCGCCCTGGTATTCATTCTTCATTCGCTTCCATTTTCTGGCTTACCCAGCAATTTCGCTATCCTTTCTTTGTTGAATCGTTAGTCGTATACATCCCTCGCAGTTATCCCATGAATACCAATTGCTCAAATTGTAAACTGTCATTCTAAAGCTTACAATTTTCGAGAATTTGAATAGTTTAAAATCAATAATCGTGATTCTTGTTTAATATACGTCATTTTGCCTTTTAATCCATTTGTGATATTTTCTTTATCATGAATATGCATTTTTCTACATATAAAAATAGATTTTCATGATACAGCCACACAAAAAAAGTGTGCGGAGCCAAAAGAGCGACCTTTATAGTTCTGTAGTACTGGTCGAGATTGGTCGAAATCCAAACTTTTGGAATTTTCTGCTTACCAGTTTTTTTTTATTCGATCTTGAATTTTTAGTCGAGGTTGAATTTTTCTAAGTTGGCTACCTTCGAATAGTTTTTTCAAGCTGTTGAGTTGATCTTTTCATAGCTTTCATGTTGAAAGATATTTTCTGAAGTTTACGTCGCGAAAAAAAATTTTTTGTAAAAGTTAATAAGAAGAAAATTATAATATTTCAACATGACTAACATTTTTCTCGTAAACGGCTAAACGAGTATTAACAACTGTGACGTCGAAATTTTTATTTATGAATGTCTATTATAGAAATATGCTTTTGAATTTACAAAAATAAATTTGTTAATAAAAATCTCATTTGTTTATAAACAATTTGAGATTTTTTCTACTCATAAAGAATTTTTCATCTGACGTTGTTGTACATTATTTTTGGAGAGAAACTCTGGAAGAAATACGATGTAACGTAATGGCAATTGATTTCTACAACTATTGACTCGCGTGTAAATCGATTCCTGAAAATATATATAATCATAGATTTTCCTATGACTATATTTTCATAGATTTCCTATGACCTATAGGAAAGCTATAGTTGATTCTACCAAAAGTTAACGATCCGATGTACATCATACATACGTGTACATTTCAGCAAAGTCGATTTATAAAATATCTGTGTAGTGGAGGAGATACGTTAATTTTAATATTAATTTTTAATGTATATATGTACGTCATGTATACGTATGTATACGATGTATACATACGATGTAATTCTTATCATAGCACGTTATATGAATTTAAATTCATACAACGTGCTATGATAAGAATTACATCGTATGTCTTCCAGCGTTTCTCTCCAAAAGTAATGTACAACAACGTGAGATGAAAAATTTTTTATGAGTAGAAAAATCTCAAATTGTTTATAAACAAATGAGATTTTTACTAAAAAATTCATTTTTGTAAATTAAAAAGCATATTTCTATGTATAATATGCATAATATCTTCGGGTTTTTCTAGAATATTTTCTAGAATCTTTCTTCCTGGGTTTTCCTATAATCTTATAAAATCTTAAAGAATCTCCCAAAATTCTTTAATATTTTGAAACATGTACTAGACTGCTTCAGAATCTTCTAGAATTCTCCAAAATATTCTGAACTCTAAATTTCTGCAGAATCTTTTAGAACTCTCTAAAATCTGCAAAAGACTCCCATA
Source organism: Euceroptres primus (assembly GCA_037177015.1). Lineage (NCBI taxonomy): Eukaryota > Metazoa > Arthropoda > Insecta > Hymenoptera > Figitidae > Euceroptres > Euceroptres primus. The sequence continues at coordinate 1,951 of JBAGKK010005657.1, read as the reverse complement.
ATTTTGAGGAATCTTTTAGACTCTTTTCAAAATCTTTCTAAAATTCTCTAGACTTTTTGAAAGTCTTCAAAAAAAGATATTAGAAGTTTAAGACAGAATTCAAAAGATTTTTGAGAATTTTAAAAGATTTTGAAACAGTCTAGAATCTTTCGAAAAATCATAATAGGTTTTGGGGTGTTTTTGAAGATTTTAGAAGACTTTAGGACTCTGAAAAAACTGGATATCTCTGTAAGAGTTTTCAAAAATCCTGGGAAATTAAAAAAGGTTCTAGACCATGCTGGAGGGTTTTTAGAAGATTCTGGAAGAATCAGGAAATCTCTGGAAGATTTTAAAACATTATAAAAAATCTTGAAGATTCTAGAAGATTTTTAAAATTTTTAGGAGATGTAACGAAACTATAAGTGCGTGGAAAATTTAAAATATTTATAAAACTTTAGAAAGCTCCAAAGGTTCTGCAAGCTTAGTTTGTGGAGTATTTTATTAGATTCTAGTCTAGACAGGGATTTAATACAATTTAATTAGATTTGATTTAATCTAATCTAGACTTCTGAGGAAGTCTGCAAAATCTTAAGATTTTCCAGAATCTTAAAATTCTGGGAAATTTCAGCACTCATTTCGGGAATTTTATTTGTTGAAAATTTAGAATTTAGGTAATTTCGAAATTCAGAAATCTAAATATATACTTGTCAGCAATTTTAGCAGCCGAAAATTAGTATATGTTTTTAATTTTAGTCGACAAAATTTTTGTTTGGAAATATTTGCCGTCTGAATTTCTCTTTTTCGTTAACTTCAACGTGTCATTAAAATTATTTTTCGGGAATATTATAGACTATGGAGCCTCTGATAATATTTTTGTGATTTAAACGCTGGTTTATTGGCAATTTTATTTGTGTAATGAAGTTTGAGTTTTCTTTTAAAAATGTTGTATTTATTAACTTTTATGGGCGTTCTTGGTATTTTTATAAAAAATAAATTTCCCCCTTTTTCTCCTTTTTCCGAAAAATAAATCCCCTATTTTCCCTAAAATTGAACTACTGAACTGCTGTGATCTCCGCAATATGTTTGGTAGATTTTTAAAAAGATATCTTCAGTTGGCAGAAACAATTTGAAGGTCAAAACTTTTATTCATACAATTTACATACAATGTCCGTAAATTTTGTTTAGAAAATTGATAAATAGTATTTTGAACAAACTTATTATCATTATTATCTTTGGGGAATAAAACGTAAAAGGCTAAAAGGTTATACATGCGAAATAAATTATTTAGTACAAACTTTTGTAAACTATTTGCACACTAAAAAATAAAAATTCTTTTAGAGCCAAATTCGGTATGGAAATAGATCGGATGATAAAGCGATCCGACTTCAGTTTAGTCCATAAATCCCGAATAAAAGAATTACGATTTCTGAATCAAAATAGAATGATTGTGGATGAAAACAAAATCGAATCTGGTATCATTTTTCAAAATGAAGTTGATCAGATATCATATAGAACAACCGAAGGTCATATTAGAACGCCCAAAAAAGCATACCGGATTGAAAGAAAAGTCTAGTTTTTGCTGTGTATAAGATTTTTTAAAAGTACCTAATCAGATTAAAAATCTTCGTTAAAACATTAAAACATACAACAATAAGCTTCACTGAAACAAAAATACAATCCTATTTCACAAAACATCATGAAGAATTATTATGAATGATTGTGAAATTTGATCAATCCAAGTATTTACATCGTGTTTAGATTTAAATAAATTTATCTAAAGTAAAATTATATCTTGTAAAGAACAATTTAATCCGAAAATGAAGATATAGAATCGCGGTGTTTGAGTTTGTTCACGACGTGTTCTATCATTTAAGGTTCACAGAAGTACAGTAAATGAAACTGGAGTGCGAATAAAGACGAAGGTAGAAACTTATATGTACTCAGCTGCATTCGGAGTACACGTATTGCTTAT
>JBAGKK010005646.1:0-12391 GCA_037177015.1 Euceroptres primus | reverse complement strand
TTCTTAATTATTTATATATTTTTTCTACTGCTATGTATGTGAAATATACATTTTCTTGAATAAACGATTATTAAAAATTATCAATCCACAAATCTTGACTCCAGCAATCTTGAATAATACTATTATGAAATCTGAAGACTCCCAACGGACCAGGTATCATTTTGATGCAACAGAAAGTAACTGTCAGCGTATAATTGATATCAGTCAACTATCAGTCGCGGTGATTAAGGGACTCTTTACCTACATCCTAGATATACCAATAATGGAAAGTGAAGAAGGTTTCCTGCAACATATAATCCCAATTCCTCACCCTGTGAATAATGTATACTTCTCCATTATCCCAGATTACGACTATATAATAAAGTATAGAGATTCTTATGTGCTGACGGACAAAGAGACTATATAAAAATGTAAACAAATTTCTGAATACAAAATCTGCAGCAGGAACCAACCTGATCTAAGAATAATGGACAGCGAAACGTGTAAAGCGTCGATATTTAAGCGATATGCTCAAAACAAATGTAACTCCTCACCCTATCTCTTGCATAAGGAGAAATTTATACCTGTAAACTGTGGATACATTTTTGTTCCGACAGAAGAATTAGAATAAGACATATCATTTGGGAAAGGTATTAAACATGAAAAAATTGTCAAACCCACTCTGATCACCGGACAGAACTGTAGAATGTTTAATAATTACGATATTTTGTACTTAAATTCCGAACAGCAACATATCCGCGTAGAATACTTTAATGTCTCGTACAATGTGAATTACATGAAGGACGACTTGGTCAAATTAGAAGGCAAATTAATACAACTGCCTAAAATTATAAACAACAACGAACTATGACAAGCCGTAATGAGTCTGGTCGACATCGATTTATTAAGTAGTATCGCACAACATAGACGTTTAAAAAATTGGACGGACACCGCTTTAGACTGGGTAAGATACATAGGTTATGGGTCAATAGGAGTAGTTACGGTATATTTGTCTTATAAGACCGGACTCCTGGATTTTGTAAAAAGTTGTATTCCGAGAAAGCTATGCTTATTTTGCGTCAAAACTAAAGTAGAAAACCCTTCTCATGTGGTCAGCTATACTACTAGCGTACAACCTTTAATATCTGACACTCCGAGTACAAAAAACAGGAAGATAAGAATATAGAATTTAAGAGCCTAAATTCAGTCTCAAGGGAGGTTTGTTAAGCATACGTAAAAAGCACACCCGTTCCCTTATACCTTGGATATATAAGCCGCTGCATGGACCTAAGTGTCAGTTTTTTCTGTTACCTTTACGATACACTTTTGTGTAATAAACGAACTTGATTTCCCTCATAGGAAATCACTAGTTTTTAAAAAGTAAATTTTCTTATTATTTTTTATTATTATGATTTTTTTTATTTTATTATTTTTATTATTTTCTTATTTTACGTAGTAAAATTTTCTTTTATATGTGGGGCGTTATTTCTCAAGTGTACCCATTAAAAAATTCAAAGTTGTCCGATCTAAGTTAAACTTAAGCAAAGTATTGTACTATTGGATGGTAGTTTATGAAGAAAAAAATTTGTCATTTGGATAAGTATTGACCGAGGGGGAGGAGGTGAAAGTTTTGGGATTTTCGTGGTTATCGTCTATTTCGGCGATTTGTAACTCTTGTAATAGTAACGAAAACAACTTTATCTAGTACAATTTCGATAGGGTTTTTCACTCCCTTTCGATTCGTCTTACGCATTTTATCAAAAAATAAATATTTGACCTTCAAAAATGAAGGTCAAAAATAAATTCGCCTTTTTTTCGAAATAAGACAGGTATTTTGTTTTTTTATCTTAAAACAAAGCTTACGCTTTTTCCTTTAAGACTATGTAGATTAGAAAGAGGAATTTAAATTTTTAGTTTATGAAAATAAGCGTTGAGTACTCCGGTACGCACATGACGCTGTCGCTCGAGCCCCGCGGCGCACCGTGGTGCCTCTATGGTATTGTTTTTACGAAAAGTAATAGTATATGCTAGTATATTTGATCACTCTCTAAATTTTAAAGGGTTGAGATTGCCATTATTTAAATGCCTGCATTACATTCACTGATGAATTTTAAAAAACTTTTGAATTTTGGAAAATCAAGTTATTTTATAAGAGTTCGGGTCGAAAAAGTGGTTTTATGGATTATGTAAAATTAAAGCTCCGATATTTTTCTATCTTGATGTCTGGTATTATATCTGCCTTTCTTTCGCCTTTCGTTTTTTTATTGACAGTTGTTTTCACTTTGCTTCCTAATTTTCGTATCTTCTCTTTTGGGAAGTAGTCGCATTTCGTGGCTAAGGAAAACATCTTCAATTGAATTTTCCCATTTCCAGTAGGTATAAATGCATAGTATTGCAAAGTCCCTTTGATTGTCACTGCAGCATCGAATCTGCTTTTCAAATATTTAGCAGTGGCTTTCTGATCTTCCTTGCTACTAAAAATGTTTTCAGTTTCCTTGCAGTACTTCTTTGCCCACTGAAATAGAGATGAAGCATCTAGGATGCGATCGTCAGCGGAACATTGTACGCTAAACCTTGCTGCATTTCGTTTAATATTCGCCTTTATGCCATCACATGCTCCCTTACCATGAGCGGTATGATGGTACTGCCACTCAGCCGGAATTCCGAAATCTGCCTTGTGAGCTAGGATATTAGCAAAATTGCCTTTGTTCTTAAAATGCCGACCTGCTCCGAATGACGCAAAATTCACCTTAAGATAATTAACAATTATCTTCTGGTACTCATAAACGGCAACAGTGTCATGACTTAAATTGTCCGATATGATTGTCATGCTTTTGTGCTTGAGTTCTGCATATTTTACATAGTAAATAACTATTGTGAATATTGTGGCCTGATCATTATTCCACTGAAATCCTTGCGCAGAGTTCTGGAGAACAAACTTAAAGTTCTCAGCGAAATCAAATGAGATAACGAATTCACTATTTTCAAAAGTTATCTTCAGATTTTTGAAAAATAATGACTGCTCAGTAGGAAGGAAATGATGGGTTCTGAGATTCAGTAACGCTTCACAAAGCTCATTCATGAATTCATCAACATTCATGATCAGCGTCTTCAAAGTGCATCTGTCAGTCTGCAGCTAAGAATAAAATTTGATATCTTCCAAATCCTCATCAAAAGCTTTAATCAAATTATCTTTAATTTTAGTAATACCGGTGCAGTTTTGGCATTCTCCTAATTAGCAGGCACTTGTCACATCAGTGCACAAAGTTAACTTTAACCAATCGCGATAAGCATTTAAAGTTACCTCTGGATCATTCGTTAAATATCGCATGTTTATTTTTTTTAGCATTAACTTCACGTTTTCATGGTAAACACAAACGCATAATGTGTGGGTACTCCCTGCCCAAAACGCAATGTTTCAGTCTGAGTTGTGTGAATTTCGTGAAGCCTATTTTAATCTCTTCATATTCTGACTGGAATTCTGCATACAATTCATTGTACAAAATCAATTTTTTTCTAAACCAGAACTTTCTTGTCACTCACTCGAACAGACTAACAAACCTTCATGCCAGGCATTGAGCGACTCATGTCGTCACGCTCATAATATTTGGATACGAGATCTTCAGTTTCAAGACTCAAAGAGTTAAAATCCCATGGTTAGCAACTAACTTTTTCGCATTTTTAGATTGTCGTTCGGATGTTTCGAATTCGACCATTAGTTTTCTGCATCTCCAGGACTTTGGAGCAAGTGTGAGAAGTAGAATTTTCTCAGCTCTATTCGTTGATGATTTAAACTTCTCTTTGATTTGATCTAGTACTTTAACTGCGGCCTCATGATATTTGTCATTGCACAGTGTATCATTCATCTCGAGTTTTCTGAAGGAGAAGTCTGGATCGTCGTCATCATTTGACATGATTTCTTTATTTGACATGATGATTTTATTAGTTTTAACATCGTCAACGTTTTCATCAGCAAGAACATCATTACGAGGTTTATCGGTGTCATCTAAGCGTGACGCTGGTATTTCTTTCAGTTTACTAAGCTCTTTCCTACATGAAGCACAAATTTTTAGTTCTTCAGATAGTGTAGGAAATTGCAATCATAAGCCTTCAGAAATACGGCGTGTATTTAGCGTCTTGTTATGATTCTCCTTCTTAAAAGGATTAAAGCATTTGTTAGTCCATTTTCTTTGATTATTTTCACCCTTTTTAGGGGCCATAGCCAGTAAAAAACTGGGTTGAAAAATAGCAAAGAGTGGGAATGGTAGCTGAAGTTCAAAACCTGTTTTTTTTTCAAATGCTATTTTATCTTCAAATTACCATTTTAATTTCGTAAGTTGAAAAATCGAAGCTTAAATAAAAGTAGAATATATGGCGATATTTTTGTATCATGGCTATTACTCAACTTTCGAAAATATAAGTAAAAAAATCATATAACAAACCTGCAAAGTTACACCGTTTTGAAATCCAATTTCATAATAAAATATAAGGATGATTAATGCTTGTCTTATACCATAGATCTTTGTTTTCACTTTTAAAAACTTTGAGTGCTCTGCCACCTAGCGGATGGAATTTAAAACTCATCTTTCTGATGACCGCGGTCTTCATTTGTTTCCTATAATAACCTGACGAGAAACAAATGAAGAACCAGTGACTTCCGAAAATACATATCCGTTAATTTTTTAAGCAGGCGTCTGATTGAAATATTTGTTATTTATCAACAAATTTTATGTGAGGAAAGCCCATTGACACGAGCATATAGTATTATTACTTTTCAAAAAAGCAATACAATGAAGGTGTATCACGTTGTGCTACGGGCGGCGCTCGAAAGCCAGCGTCAAGAGCGTACCGGGGTACTCAACGCTTATTTTCATAAATTAAAAATTTGTATCCCACTTTCTAATCTACATAGTCTTATAGAAAAAAAACTTAGCTTTCTTTTAAGTCAAAAAAAAGTACCCGTATGATTTCGAAGAGAAGTCAAATTTATTTTTACCTTCATTTTTGAAGGTAAAATATTCATTTCTTGAAAAAATGCGTGGGACCAATCGAAAGGTCGTGAAAAATCCCTATCGAAAATGTACTAGATAAAAATTTTTTCATCGCTATTACAAGAGTCAAAAATCGCCGAAATAGGCGATATCCACGAGAATCCCAAAACTTCCCCCCCCCCCCCCTCAGTTAATACTTATCTGAATGAGACAATTTTTTCCCCATAAACTACTATCCAATAGCACAACACTTTGCCTATGTTTAACTTATATCGGACAACTTTGTTTTTTTGAGTTGGTAGTCTTGAGAAATAACTCCCCATGTATATGAAATTGTACATTGTCCGACCTTTCGGAAAAGTTTCTTGAAAAATTTTTTAAATAATAAAATGGTTGCAGTGTTAACTGCACAAAAAATTTTTTTGGACCGTTGCAAACAAATTAGTGCACAAAAGTTATATCTTCTCGATTTGCGATAATGAAGTACTTGTGACCTATATTTTTTAAAGTTCATGGGAATAAAATAATGTTTATTTAAAATTAGAAAAAGTTGAACATGAATTAAAAATGGTTTATAACAATTAAATAAACAAATTTATAATCAGGCCATTTTCCAATAGAAATATTTCCTTTTTTCAGAAGATTTAAGTGCTAGTATCTTTCCAATGTTCCTCTGCTGCTAAAATGTGCTATTAGACAACAATTTTTATTATTTAAACAAATTTAAAGAACAAATGCATCATTCCGTCAATTTTCAGTAGATATGTTTCGCTTTTTCATCAGAATCGACTATACGTATGATCATTTACTATGGATATTGGTCTTTTCGAAATCAATCATTTATTATTTACGCAAATTTAATAAAAAAATGGATCATTTGACCATTTTTTAATATGTATGTTACGATTTTTTTGGCAGAATCGACTATACATCTTTCACAGATGGTCATTTACTATAGATATAGTGTTTTTTTAATAACAATTATTCATTATTTAAACAAATTAAATAAACGAACACATCGTTTTACCAGTTTTCAGTATAAGTTTTTGGTCTTTTTTTAGTAGAATAAGGTATAGATCTGTCACTAATGATCATTTACTATGGCTATTGTACTTTTAAATAATAACACAGCCACACAAAAAAAATAGTGCGGAGCCAAAAAAGTGACCTACATAGTGTTGTATTATTGATCGAGATTAGTCGAAATCTAAAATTTTGGAATTTTCTGCTTACCAGTTTTTTTTTTAATCGACCTTGAGTTTTTAGTCGAGGTTGAATTTTTCTAAGTTGGCTACTTAGCATTTGAAATTGTTTTTTCAAGCTTTTGAGTTGATATTTTCATAGGTTTCATGTTAAAAGATATTTTCTGAAGTAGGTGGTGAAAAAAAATTTTTTGTAAAAGTTAATAACAAGAAAATTATAATGTTTCAACATGACTAACATTTTTCTCCTAAACGGCTTAACGGATATTAACAACTGTGACGCCAAAGTTTTTATTTATGAATGTCTATTATAGAAATATGCTTTTTAATTTGCAAAAATGAATTTGTTAATAAAAATCTTATTTGTTTATAATCAATTTGAGATTTTTTCTACTCAAAAAATTTTTCATCTCGCGTTGTACATTAATTTTGAGAGAAACGCTGGAAGAAATACGATGTAATTCTTATCATAGCACGTTGCATGAATCTTTCAATGCGACGCGCGAGCTCTTAGAATATGTTGTGTACAGTCAGTGCGTCGCACTGAAAAATTCATACAACGTGCTACGATAAGAATTACATCGTATTTCTTCCAGCGTTTCTCTCCAAAAGTAATGTAGAACAACGTGAGATGAAAATGTTTTATGAGTGGAAAAAATATTAAATTGTTTATAAACAAATGAGATTTTTATAATTAAATTAATTTTTGTAAATTCAAAGGCATATTTCTATAATAGACTTTCATAAATAAAAATTTTGACGTAACAGTTGTTAATATCCGTTTAGCGGTTTACGAACAAAATGTTACTCATGTTGAAACATTATAATTTTCTTGTTATTAACTTTTACAAAAATTTTTTTCGCCAACTTCAGAAAATATCTTTTAAAATGAAAGCTATGAAAAGATCAACTCAACAGCTTGAAAAAACAATTCCAAATGCTAATTAGCCAACTTAGAAAAATTCAACTTCATCTAAAAATTCAAGGTCGAATAAAAAACAACTGGTAAGCAGAAAATTCAAAAATTTTGGATTTCGACGAATCTCCACCAATACTACAACACTATGTAGGTCGCTTTTTTGGCGCCGCACACTTTTTTTGTGTGGCTGTGTAATCATTCTTTCCTTAAAAAACTTTTATAAACAAATTCATCAATTGACCAATTTACAGATAATAAATTTTATTTTTTCCGCATAATAAACTGAAATTTGTTTGTTAGGGGGCATTTCTTGAAGTCTTTGATCACTTTCCGTTAAAACAATTTTAAAAAAACACTTGCAAGATGCTTGATGGTTGGAGAAGAAAGGGACTTTTAGGAAAAGATATCAGATAGACAGATACTTGTATTAATACTGAATGGTTTGAGATACTTAATGGTTTTCAAACTTATGGTTTGAGAAAGATTCATAAAGATGGCTATCTCTTGAGAATAGTTATTTCAAATATTAATACTGCTAATAAATTTTTAGAGCACAATTTTAATTTGATTCTCAAAGATTTCATCACAACTTTAAAATATAATATATTAAAAATAGCTGGGATTTCAAAAAAATATTATTCAAAAAATTGTTCCGGATGATTATGTAATGATTTATTTGGATGTTGTTGCAATGTTTCTGAGTGTACCCTTTGAATTAGTTAAACAGGCAATTTTAAATAGATGGGACAATATTAAAACATGCACTTATGTCAAGAAGATTTTATCAAATTTTATTTTATCAATTTATTTATTATGAACTCCACTTATTTTTAACTAAATGGATCTTTCTATAGGCAGAAGTTTGGTATTCCCACAGGTTCAGTCATTTCTGCGATCTTGGCAGAAATAATTATGGAAGATTTGGAGGTTTTTGTTTTAAAAAAGCTAGGTTTTTCTTTGCCCTTTTACTTTCGGTATGTTGATGACACCTTAATATGTATTTCTCTAGCAAAGTTACAGATGGTTGTTGATGTTTTTAACAGTCTTCATCCAAAACTTCGATTTTCCTTTAAAACAAAAAAGAATAACAAAATTAGTTTTTTGGACATAGAAGTAATTAAAGGTCAGGATGGTAATATTATTACCAATTAGTATAGTAAAAGTACATGTCCAGGTAGAATTTTAATTTTTTTTGCACATCCTTTAAAAATAAAATTACAGTAATCAAAAACTTAGTTGACAGAGTTCTAGGTTTAACCTATGTTTCATTTCACAAAGGAAATTTGAATGTTGTTAGGAATATCCTCTTTTCAAATCATTAGCCGCAAAAGTTAATCCAAAAACATATTACAATTAGTGTTCAACAAATCAAAAACAAACAAAGCAATATTTTATCTAGAGATAATCAGAAGGAATTGAAGGAATATAGTTCTGTTAAAACTTTTGTTCTTCCTTTTTTTGGTCAAATTTCGAAAACTATTGAATTTAAGTTAAAAAAGTTTAGGATTCATACTTTTTTCCGTGTAATATTTAAAATGGATTTAATAATGACTTTTTGCAAGGATCCTTTGGATAGGCTTGAAAGGGGTGGTGTTTTCTACAAGATCACTTGTAAGATCTGTAAGATGACTTATGTGGGACAGAGTGGTAGGACTCTTAATGCTAAGGTGGAGGAAAACAAAAGTGATGTTCAAATAAAACGTTGTAATAAGAGTGTCCTTGCTAGATATACTAAGGAATTTGGTGATGTGGAGCATGAGTTTGTTTGGGATAATGTTCAAATTTTACATAGTGAATGTAATGAGAGAAAGAGAAAATTTATGGAAATGCTCTATATCAAAAAACAAAAAGAGTCATCGATTAATTTAATGACTGATTTGGATAAATTGAACAACAGTTATGCTCATAAGATTAATTATATTTAACTGTGAGAGTCCACAAATTTTTGATTTTCTTTTACTTTCTCTTTTTCTGAATGTTTATGATGATGGATGGGTGTGTGTGTGTGTGTAATTAATTTCTCTTTCTACCCTCATTTGAGTCTTAGGAATCGGCGGGAGAGTTTTGTGCTTCTTCTGGTTACAGGTTTCTCAAAGTGTATTTCCTTGACAAGGGTGCTGGGTGAGTGCAGAAACGTCGGAGAATATATTTGCATGTTCCATATTTGCATGTTTCTTTATTGTATTTTGATGGTGGTGGGAAAAAAGACGAGAGAAATGAAAAAAGAGAAGGAAGGGGATTTGGTTGGTTGCCTTCTCATTTTTCTTTCCTCTCTTTTATTTTTGTGGGTTCTTTTTGTTGGGTCCCTTTTTGGTTTTATAAAGAAACATTTCATGGTGTTTGTCCAAATTTGGGCGGTGGATTCTTGGGTTCTTTTCAAGAGTTTACATATTAACTTGATTATTGGACGTTAAATAGGATTTTGAAGTTGATTTCGGTCTTATTCAAATTTGTTAAATTTTAAGGTATTTATTTTATCGGGAGATCATGTGACCGATTCGCCAGTCTCCTGTTGGCCAGATGAAATAGCGGACCTCGATTTTCCGCCAGTGGCGTCTTTTCCCATCACTTTTGTTCTGGGATTCTCGACGAGCAGACTTTATCGTCGTTAATCCAACCTAAATAATATAATCCATTAAATAAAACTGAAGTCTTTGCCAAAGATGTCTCAGGTAAAGGTTTTATTTCTTCGGTAAGCGTCATTATATAGTTTCTGGATAAAATCAAGTTGAATTTGTAGGTTATGAAAACTGTCAACTAACTTTTTCCAACTTATCGAGAGAACTTCTTTTATTTGATTATCTCGTGGATTAGATTTTGAATTCGCCTAGTATTTCTTCTGTCACCTCGGTAATGTAGTGGAAATATAGGGGAACTGTAATTGCTTGTTTTAATAGATTTGGCTTGTGCAGAATCAGCCTCCGGGCCACGTGGCAGGAGCCACGCACTTTTGCACTTTTTTTTTATGCTTATTCTTTTGTTTTCAAAATAAATGTGGCTGCCTACATGAGGCAAAGTCTATTTAATTAGAAATTGGTCTCTTTTGCTGTTTCGCTCCTTATAAAAGATCCCACTCTAAAATTATAAAATTTGTTATCCCGCGCGGCTCACTGGCGCCCGATTTTATTGATCAGGTTGTTTAATTGTATATTGTATTTTATCCGATTTTTCCGAGTTTTGAAAGCCATTTACGTGTCAAGTCTGACGAAGCTTGTTAACACTACTTATGAGCAAAGAGGAGTGCCTGGGCTTCTGGAAGCAGGACTTCGGTAATGCAGGATGTCCTATTTCATATAAATCGGAGATCTCATCCTGGTGTTATTTTCTCTGCACCGCTTAAAATCTTTGTTTCTTGGTCCTTGAGGCTCTTCCGATAAGTGACCAATTGTTACAACAAAAGAGTTAATTAGTCCTGCACCGGGAATTAAAAACTTGTGCTGAGGAGAGAAAGAGACAGATTCAAAATAAAATTCGCGAACACCTTGGCTTAATCGTAGATATGGTTAAACAAGGTTCTGGTTCCACAAATGATGGGAAAACGGCTCAGACGTTTTTCGAAAATTATGAAAAGATAAGTTAGATTACTAGCATTAAAGTTAAATTAATTAAAAACTTGTACACTATATCACAAGTTTTAGCATGCGGCAAAGCTATCCATACTTAACTCTTCCACGAGCTTGACACTGAGACTAAAGAGCTTTACGTGGTCAAGTACAGATGGTACTTCATGGCTGTACCAATTGTACATTTATTGAAAAAGGCTAGAGAAGCGAAAAACAAAGATTTTAAGAGGTGCAGAGAAAATAACACCAGGAAGACATCTCCGATTTATATGAATAAGGACATCCTGCATGTCTTATTAGTTTTTGCTGATCCCTTCTTGCAAATTTTAAAAACTGATTTCCCAAAAGTTGAAAGACCCTTGCTTTCAGAAGTCCAGGCCCTAGTACTGTGTGCTTCAACCAGCTAAACAGTTAACAAATGCCCAACGAACAAAACAGTTCTATCAGTCAATGAAAAATTCAGTTAATTCAGCTAAAATGATTAAAACAAATAAACAGCCAAACGATTAATTGGTAACCTGAAACACCGCGCTATCGATTTTGTCATAGTAGATTTTGCTTTTATACGTCTTTTATATAATGTGAAAAACATTTGGCTGATTCTAAGTGAGATTTTAATCCAAATTTTTGATTGTACTAAAAATTCTTTCTCTTGTTCTATAGCGAAAAAAAATCGACACGTATTTTTTTTTAATATGATGTGGATATTTTACAAGATATCGATTTTTTATTCATCGACTCCCACTTTCTACTGACACTTAGCCATTTTAGGGAAAAATGTGCCATGAAGTTTACTTCAAAGTGGACGTTTGAATGGTAAAAAATCTATTCGTTGAATAATTTTTATGCAACTATTTCTTAAACAATTTGAATGATCTCAAAAGCGACCTATACAAAATGAATAATTTTTTCTGTAATTTGTTATCTTAGTATATAGAATAACGTGTAAAAATTTAAGAGTGGACCGTTGGAAATTTTCTGAGATATGATTTTTAATGTGTGAATGCGCGTGCACGATTCGGTTTTTCAGGCAGCTAAGACGAATAATAGTCTACGAAATACAGGAAGAAATTTGAGAATACCACTTTTTATCAAAGAAATAGTCATGTCATTTTATTATAATTCTTATTTTCATACAATACTTTTAAGGTACAAAAAATCATAATATTTTATTTTTTCACACTTTCTTCACACTTTTTTCAATAATCTTCTTTTTTATGCAAACCTGAGAAGGTGACAGTTTTTGAAGTGGCGGAACGAGAATAGCTTTTGATTTTAAGTTCACGATCTCCAACTGGTTCAACGTAATGTATTTTGTGAGTATCCGCCCGCGAATCGTGCAGGCACGTTCACACATTAAAAATCATATCACGGAAAATTTCCAACGGTCCACTCTAAAATTTTTACACGGTACTTCATATACTATAGTAACAAATTACAGAAAAAATTATTTATTTTGAATAGGTCGCTTTCGAGATAATTCAAATTGTTTAAGAAGTTTTTGCATAAAAATTATTCAACGAATGTATTTTTTATCATTCAAACGTACACTTTGAAGTAAACCACATGGCACATTTTTCCCTAAAATGGCTATGTGTCAGTAGAAAAGTGGGCGATTTACGAAGCATTTTAAAAAGGACAGTTTCTTGGAGTCGATGAATAAAAAAATCGATATCTCGTAAAATATCCATATCATATTAAAAAAAATCTGCCCGGCCCCCTTCGGGGGCGCGGGCA
>JBAGKK010005636.1:0-12391 GCA_037177015.1 Euceroptres primus | reverse complement strand
ACCCACGACTGGTTCCTATCGGCTGTCCGCGACTGCTTATTCTTGTATTCGCAGTTAACCTCAGGGGTGTTTAACCTTAGGGGCCTTTCCTCTATCCGCAACCTGAGGACGCGCTACGTAGTGGTGATAGGTACCCACCAAGTAGTCAATTCCCTAGATACTTGTTTTTATTTGGTATGAGATCTTACCCTCTCCCTGTCGGTTCAGTTGCCACCTCGCAACTATTTTTACGCTTTATTTTGATTTTAAATACTCTGAGAAGGGGGTTGAAAGAAAGAAAAGGAAACGACTGTTCTAGGCCCAAAATCCAAAATCAGATGAGAATTTATTTAACAGGCAGGAATCAGAGGGATACAATTTTTGACACATGATAGAGTTCGAAATTAACACCTGAATTTTGCAATTTCTAAGTTAGAAATTATACATTGGGTTGCTTTAGATTCTCCTAGATGTCTTATACTGCCATATACTACCTTACTGAACGCGACTTTTTGTGCCGGCTTCGGGGGTTGCCTCAATGGCCTTGGCAATAAAGCGAGAGACTCTAAACGTAAACAAGTCAGGGTCGTATGAACTATTTCTGTTTGATTTTTGTCACGAGTGAAAAATATTTTTTAAATATAAGTTTAATTTAACGGTTACCTCACTGTTAAGTTTGATTTAGTTATTATTTATGAATTATTACACATTATTTTATGAATTATTACACATAACGCATAACCAAAACAGTCAAAACGAACTGATACGAACCGACGCATCGACTACTGCGTCAGTATTGCGCACTTTGTTGCTACGCTACGGCTGAGTTCCGAGTTTAGCTTTTCTCGTCCCCTTGAACTCCTTGCCCAAATCTGAATGTGTTAGTATGTATAACCTACTTCCTGGAAGACTGATTTCAGTGTTACCAGCTCGAAGGAATGAAGTCGAGAAGGTGGGTTTCCTCCTGCGTCTATTTTTCCGAGTTGGGCTGAAATTTGCACCTTTCGCCACCCTTAGGTGACTCTAGTCCTTTCTCACTCACTTTCTGCCGGTACCAAGATTGGGAAGGTACCAAGATTTGGATAACGTGCTTGCTTGCTCTCGAATTTGAATTCGCGAGTAGATTTTTTCTGACAGGAATGTCGCCTGATTTATTTCTGCTTGATTCTCAGTTTTTTAGAATCAAAGCTGTGTTCAATATTTTAGAGTTATTAATTAATAACTCCTAAATACCTAATTTTATTACTCTAAAATAATTTAGAATTTGTGCTAGAGTGGTTAGATAGAATCCGTAAATTTGGATTACTCTAGCCTTATTATTTGGAAAATAAAGTAAATATTTCCTTTCATTTCAATTTGGGTAAATAGCGGTGGAATTCTTATTTCTCAAATTGGTATAGCACGTGTTGTTATTTTGAACGTCCACTGCCAAGAAAGCTTTATGGCGAGGGATGGAGCTTAGCCTTGCGATGCCTGGTCGTGCGTGTCGGGGTGTTGGTGCTTATAGCGTGTAGGCGCTACACCCTAGTTTAGAATGCGGCGCGCGGCAATTGGGGTTGCGGAGGGGGAGAGAGTATATCTGCGGAACATAGGAACGGGAATCGACGAGAGACAGCAGCAATTTTCCGCGGCGAACGAGTCATCCCTTAATCAATCGGATTCCTTCTCACCTCTATTCTCCAAGAGCTTTACGCTCTCTTTTCTCACATCTTTCTTTCATACTCGCATACATAGTTATGTGTGTTCTTTCTTACTATGCATCTTTCTAACATCCAATTTCGATTTATAATTTAAATATTATTCATAACAGTTCCCTTGGATAAACATTAAATAAATAAGATGGAATGTTAAAGTCCTAGCGCTTTTAAGACTTTAACCTAAAATGATAATTCTCAGTTGACAGAATTATTTTATTTCGTCGAGACGGCTATGGAATTTAGATCGGGCAGCCAAAGTTACTGAGTTCCTAGTTTTTATCGCATCGGCTCAGGTTCCATTGGTTTCCGGAGCTCGTAAATTTGCTGAATCAAGGCGTCAAAGCAACATAATGCGAGAGAATTCTCACACTATGTGGTTTGGACGCTGTTTGAATTTAAAAAAAAAACTTGCCTGCCCGAATCGCTCGTAACACTTAATATTTTTGAGTCTTATTTTGACTGCATTTAAACCAAGTCCAATTTTAGGTTTATATAGTGTAAACTTTCTGCATAATTCAGGAGATCTGCTGTAAATGTAGATATAAATATCTCTAATGTAATATACATTTAAAGAATTCAAATTTTAAATTTGGATTTCTGGTCAGGAGTGAACGCTGCTGTGAAACGTATCTATGTGTCGTTCTCGCATAGAGCCTCTCAATTATTATTAAATCTAAAAAAATATCTACCAATTGAAAATAAAAATGTGCAATCTATGTCTAAAAATATAAAGCGTTTGGAAAAAACTTTCTCTAAAACAATGAGTTTTTCAAGAACACCATGTTTTTTATAGTTGACAGACCTACGTTAAAATCAACAGTTTCAAGGACGAATAGAGTTAACTAATTTCTCTCTAACCTCCTTTCACATTATTCACAAAAAGTCCAAACTGAACTTCAAGAACGCTGCTTGATAGAGCAGTCCGCGCGACGTGACGCATTAGCTAACAATGCGGGCAGACGTTGAGTACTTTTTCCAAATCTGAATATCTAAGTAAGCTTTTAACGAATCGATGTGAGATTTTCCAGAAAACTTGATTCAACATTGCTGAACAAATCACTCACTGGAAGTCGAAGTTACCTAGATACTTTTTACCGGCGAAACCAAGAAAACACAATTATCGATTAACCTCACTTTGCAATTAAATATTATTAACCAATGAGCGACTGTTAACTTTTTCATGATTTCCTAGGCATCGCTAGAGTATTTCGAATCAGGAAAGAGCAAAAGACTATCAAAAATCGAAGACACAGATCATAATTGTAACATCATTTGGTGTTTCCCTGTTAGTATTGTTAATCATAGTATACTGTGGAAAAAACCTAATTACAAAATTATATCGGAAGTTTAAATTTAATATTCTAAAACAACATACTAACAACGATACAGAAATAAAACTTCAGCCCCTGCCAGTAGATAACACGCAAGCCAGAAATGCGCTGCAAAAGCATGCTCCACAGGTATGTATTCCAACAACAAGCATTCAAATAGCATAAGACAAAAAATATTATGCTAAAACTTTCATCGAGGGCGATGAACAGTTCTAAGGAGGGAGGAAAAGAAATCAAAATTTCTCCTTAAAACCCAGAATTTGACAAAAGTTCTGACATATGAAAGAGATTGGTATTCATTTTCTACCTTTTTCTATTTTTTGAAAACCTATTTTTGTATTTATGAACTTCCAAAAGTGGTGTCCGAAAATAGAATCGTCGTCCGACCACCGGTACGTTTACTCTATAAATTGATTAATAAATTATTATATTATATCATTATTAATTAAGAATTAAATAATTTTACTATAGATTATAGAATAAACACATTATTGATTGGCTGGCAAGTAGAAATCACAATGTAATTAAATTAACAATAATTAATTAAAATTACAAATTTTTATTTTACAGTATTCAGTAGATTCGGCGATGTTAAATTATAAAACAAATACATAAATTACGTTGAAAACAAGTTTTATATTGAATTAAAGTAAAAAAAGAAACTAAAAGTCAATTTACTTAAATACACACACAGAGACATATCTTTCAAGTAGGAAGACTGCATCAAAACGTTCACTGAGAGTCATGAAATGACTCGTGGCACTTTTCAGCCATCCACACAACTTCAGCTTCTGGAAATTAAAGAAAAAATTAAAAAATTATTTTGCGAAAATCTAAAATAACCTTCTATCAGAACAACAAGAAAATTACTTACTTTTCTCATCTTTCAGTACCGTGCAGCACTTACAGGTAGTTTCTCTCCTAACGCTATGGATAAAGCGTCCACAAAGACAAAATCGGTAAGTGGTAATGTTACTGAAACACAAAAATGAGGACAATTTATATTAATCTAAAAAAAATATAGAAAGCACACTTAGAAAAATAATAATTACAAGAAACGAAACTTAACCAAGGCAAATAGATGCTTTTGGTGGAAACGAATGAACGCATTTGGAAACCTTAAGCCTCATTATGAGGAGTGTTTACACTTATAATTTCATAAAGGCTTTTCGCCCGAGCATAGGGCGAACTCTTCCACTTCCTAAGGCAACAAAGAAGATTATGACGTCTGCCTATACTCTGTTCTTCTAATTATCTTCCTGTGACGGCCTCTTTTTCTAATACCTCCACAGCACACGCCACTCGTGGTAGGAGTAGAATCATCTGGTAGCTTAGCTCGAGACTCGAGTTGTTGCGGGACCTCTGCAGAGGGCATTATCTTCCTGGGACGGCCTCTTTTTTGGATACCTCTACGGCACACGCCACTAGTGGAAGGAGTAGCATTATCTGGTGGCTTATCCTATGTTCGAGATTCTAGTTGCTTCTGGATCCCGACATAGAGCATTAATTCAGTGCCCAGGCACAAGATTTTGTCCATAAAAGATAAAAAATGAAGACGATTGGGACGCTTTTCGCGAGTGGAAGCCCTTGAAATAAATGAAAGCAAAATGCATTTTAATACAGGAATAAAAAAGAAAGAAAAAAAAGAAAACAATGCATACATATAATAAAACATTAAGGCGCCGAGGATTCAGTTTTTGCACCACAGTAAAATCTTGTTCTACAACTTGAAGAGAAAATAATTCACTGCATAGTAAAAAAAACAGTTCTGTGAGCCTTTTTCGGAGAAATTATCCGCAATGCAAACTGATGAATGCCTAGAGCATTTTCTATCTCGAAAATACAAAGTTTCACACTGTCATATTTTAACTCATGCAGTTCTCCACCAGCAGAATCCGAAACTGAATCGAACAAGTTTAAGTCAAAATGTTCAGTCCAAGATTCTACAGCCAATCTTTTAAAAACTTCATTGTCTAGAAGAAGACTATTAATATAGTGCGAATCAACCACCGAAGCGGAACTAATCATAGAATTCGTAAATTCACCGAAAAGTTCATAATAAAGACTTGATTTTGAGATGAATTTAAATATTTTCGAAACTTTGCACGAAAAATCTTATTATGACCAATCGAAGTATATCGTTGAAAACTGCATGACTTTCCATAATATTGATACATCTAGAATAAAGGATTATGAATCTCGTCACCTAGCAACCTTGAAATTTATAAATGTAAAATGTACAAATTAAAAATTTTAAAAATGTTTTCAGGATTGGATGAAATGGAAATCTTTTTAACCTAATGATTTTTATTTTAATTAGTTGAAATTTGCCGAATTCAATTTTAAAATTTTTTTCGATGTAATTTTCTATTCTTATCTCCAAAAAATTCTAAATTAGATTAAGATATGTACTCTTTCGAGGTTAATTGACATACATGGGAAGTAAATGGAAGTAAATAATCTCTACTATTTTGACATTTCATTCTAATGAAAGAATCTTTCCAAGACACTGTACTAGCATTCACAGTAACCACACCCATCATATATCATAAGCAAAAAATGAAACTCACCACAAGTGCTGGGCACTAAATCATCGTTCTTCAGCCTGATCGGTAAATCATTATTCAGACAATAGTCTTCATATAGGATGGTCGTAGCACTGGAGTTTATACTCCCGACGTCCATGGCAATTATAACATGAACAGAAGTCACGATCCATTAAGACAGCATCCTTAGATGACATCAGACAAAATTTTATTACACTGAAAACCCGCCAAGACAATCAGAGAAGAGAATACCTGGGTCTATGACACTATTATCACAAGCATACTCAATTCACATACTCACCGAGCGAAAGGAATTCTTACATTAAAGACAAAAGAAAAATATTGACTTTCCTAAAATCCTGTCAATCATGTGCCGGTATCAATTAAAATTTTTCTATGTACTTCAACCGGGACGGGGCTCTGGTGGTTCGGAACCCACCTTAATCTGTAGTTCTCCACAAAAGAGGCCAGTGTCCTCCCGGCGAAGAGGCTCCATGTCGAGGGGACTATTGCTTGGGAATCACTAGTCAACTTTGAGATGCTCGGAAAAGAGTTAGCGATTTCCGTTCTGATGAAACTCCATGTGAATGGGACTATAGCTTGCTGGTCGCGGGTCGTTTTCGAGTTTTGTACACAAAGATTACACTATACATTACACACCAGGGCAATGCGCTGAACCTGGTCACCTAACTCGATGATCTCAAAAAGGATTCCTCCACCCACGCTATCTTACCCGGAATCTGAGTTCGGGGGCTGCTTCTGGCATAGTGTCGGGATGCCTCGCAAAAAGCGGTGCCTCTGCTACTGTGCCTGGGGTATGCCTGGCTAGAGAGACTGTCAAATGTCGCAGTGGCAGATGCTCACTTTGCTCTGCAAAGAGGCGCACATCAGTTACTGTGCCATGGGTTATGCCTTGCACCTGAGAGATATATCTCTTGAACTTTGAAAACAACGAAAAAACGCCAAGTTATAACTCGGTGAGGGGGCTCGGGTTCAGTCTGTTGCCCTGAGAAGAAACAAGGGCATGGCACAATGGGCAATGCCTGAGTGACAGTGGATGCCAGAAAGTTCCTAAGGCCTCCTCGCCCACGAAACAAAATTCAATTTAATTCAATTCATACTGTCAATTATAGATCTGAATAATCACATCAATTCACTTGCACATGTAGCCGATTGAAGTTCAAGAAACCAAATATGCACCATCAGGTGCACAAGTACATCCAGGCTTACTGAATTACCCAACCAATACGCAGTGACACTGCTCGCTCGAATCCAACACCAAGCGAGGTGGGCTTCCGGTAATTCCAGAAGGAACTACCCGCCCTCTCCGAGCTCCCCGTAATAGTCTAAAGACGTTCGACAACCTTTGACGGGTAACGGTCGGGGACAAGTCCCCTCCCAGTTGAACCGGCACGATTATGTACTTTGCCCGACCGTTTTAGGATCGTATCAAGACACATGCCGGCTCTCAATAGCAATCTATCGAGACGGACACAGGTCAGTCACTTATTCAACCGTCTCGTTCATGTATGCGCACCACTTGTGAGACAGACAAGCGGCACGGGTCGTCTATCAAGGCGAGCCCCACTATTGGATCTTTAATCGCGAAGCCTTTGGCTTCTCGTAGTAGTTCAAGCTGAACGAGTGCCTCCGCGATTTCGCTTTTCAGCAGAACTGTTTACACCGAGGATCATTTCGTAATCCTGAGCTCAACCAGAGCATTTCCCTGTCGAAGGCAACAAAGATAGGTAAGGTCTAGACTAAGAGGAGCTCCCTTAGTTGTTCTTGCCTTTCTCTCGTGCAATCTTCGAGGAGTTCCTTAAGGGCTTCCCGTTGAGGTTAATGTTTTGGACAATCAAGGAGTATGTACTGAATAGTCTCTCCCTCACTGCACTCGCACCTATCGTCATCGGCTAGAGCCAATTGGAAGAGTTTGTACCTGCTGTTTCCATGGCCAGTAAGCAATTGCGAAGTGAAGTCGTCTGTGTAGATCCATTTAGCCCTAAGCCGATCCCTGACATCACTAAAGAAAATTTTGTTCACTGATCCATTAGATGAATTCGACCACAGATTCTGCCACACAAGCCTTAGCTTATGATAAATACGCCTTCAGGTATTGTCATTTATCTCATTTGAGGTAATAAGAAGATCGCCTACTTTAATGTCTTGTCCCTTTCTGAGGCTATACAATGCAAATCGTCCAACTAGGAGTAAATCTATACGAGGCGTTGCCGCAATGACACAGAGAGCCTCGCTGAAGACCGAGCGGTATGCTATCATCACCTTAATCAGGGAAAATCTCTGTGCACCACGCAGGAACCTCCGATTTGCTTCGTTTAACAGACCAGTCCATCCTATTGCCGCATAGGTGGCAATCGGGACAAACACTCCCTTATACAGTATCCTTAGAGCTCTAGCTCCTAAACCACAAGTCGACTTTGCGATTCTGCCTTACTTAGAAAAGATTGTGGATGTTTTTTCTTTAATATACTCACAATTAAACATCATGTTCCTATTCGGGCCAACAAATACTTAGGGACCAATCATGGTCCCTAAGTATTTGACTCTATCTTTAATCGCGACTTTAACCCTATTTACTTTAATGATTGGCGGGCGCTTGACAAAATCCGCGCACCTGTATCTAATATTGTTCCTACAATCTTGGAGCCTAGTCCGTGAATTGACATTCAGTTTTACGACGATCAGCTCAGTTTTGCTTTTGGAGAGAGTCAGCTTAGCGAACTCGTACTATGCTAGAATCCTATAGACAACTTGCTGCCCCGTATTTCTAGCTCTCGCCTGCTATTACCGCAGATTAGGGCGATCAGGCAGGCAGGTCCAAATATGGATTCTTGCAAAGAGCCCTTGGCAACCTTTTTCCCTACAACCGCATTATTCATATGCAATGAGACCTCTCTATTGCTGAAATAATGAAGATATTTCTGACTCAGTTCCTATCTTTCAAAGCTTTGGGAACAAGCGGGCACCATACATTATCAAAGCTACCATCGATGTCAAACTGGAGAGCCAGCACAAACGCTTCCCGTGGCAGTAAACTCGATCAATGAGCTCATTGATGTCATCCTCGGTAGATATACGCGGTCTAAAGCCAAACTGGCTCTTCGACAACATGTCATGACCAAAGACCGTCCTCTGCAGCCGCTTAAGGATTATTCGTTCAAACACCTTCCCAATGATAGAGAGGAGACACAGAGGACGGCAAGATCGTACTTCTTCCGGGTTTTCATCGTCACCTTTTAGTAGCACTCGAATCGAGCCCTTCTTCCAGGTGATTGGGAAGACGCTAAAAGACAGGCAGCCATTAGAGGGTCTAACTATTTCTTTCCCTATAAACGGCCAAGCTCTTTTGATGACCATAACCTCAATCCTATCAGGACCTGGCTCCTTGCTATTTTCAGACTTCTGACAATGCCTTTGATCTCCGCAGCGGTGATTTCCGGCTTATTCTCAGTATTTGGCGCAGTTGCGGCAAATCGTCTGACCTTAGCATGCTGCTCTCCTTCTTGGTGAGTGACATTATCAGGAACAAGTTCGCCAAGAAATACTTTGGCTATCTCAATTGAGCGGGTGTGACCCTCATTCGTTCGAAAAGTGCTAAGGATCTTTTCCGTTAGAAGGCGCTTAGTCTGAAATTTATAATCAAATCTCCACTCGGTATTTACCACGAATTGACTGGTATGTCCGTCCCGCCTGCACTTTAGCTACGGCTGGCTCTTCCTGCCAGTTTCTACGAAGTCTATAAACTTATCTCTTGAGCCGTGTGAGCCTTCTATTTGACAATGGATTGGATACATTATAATGCGTCTTTTTCTGCATTGATGCTTTACAAGCCCGAACAAGAAACTCTGTGAGAGTAGTAGCCATGACCTTAACATCTTCGCTACGTTGAAGAGGCAGACCCTTAAGTTCTCGTTTAACTAGATACTTCACTAGGCCATTAAAAACCTTCAGATTAGCCTTGGCAGTGCATAACCTTTACGAGGTTCGACTCCCTTCAGGCAGTGGTCGCCTCATATTTGATTGCAAAGTCAATGACACGGTGATCGCTAGACGTAAGGCTAACACACACCTTCCAACTCCCTGTATGAGCAACCGTGTTACTAGAAGATAATGTTACATCAATTCAGGATTTTCTGTTCGATCTTTAAAAAGTGGGAGCCTGTTTGGAGTCGTTCGATACGTGTAGGTTATATTGGGCAATAAAGTCCTCAATCATCAGGGCACCACAGCCACGACTTAACATTCGAATCCATTGCGATCAACACTCTCTAGCCCCGTAACGCATCTCGTACTGCTCCTAGATGAGAGAGATGCACCTCCACATTATCCCTGTACTGAAAGTAGTGAGAGACGACACAGAAGGAGAAACGGGCACTTGAACCTCACCCACCGCAAAATGCGCTGCGCACAAATCAGAGATGCATACAAAGCCCGTTTGCTTATTACGGACAGCGATCCCAGCTTTAGGAGGCCTCCTTCCCCCCCCCATTTTTTGAGCAATCCTGGTGTTGAAACCAAGACCTTGGATTCTCTGTTTAAGGGTAGGAGGCTGCTGCATCATAAGCATGTCAAATTTTACACGCTTTCGCAGCCGAAGCATCTGATGAATTTAGTGTCCTAGTTTTAAAATCATTCCTCAAAGTTGCCGAATTCCCTGCATTTATTAAGTTTTGAGATGGTACATTATCATTAAGCTCAGTGTCAGATTCGCAAGCCTCCGAGGAGACGGCAAGGAACGAAGCAACCTCACGTAGTAGCATCCGCCATGGGTCGTAGCTGGCCAAAAGAACTTTTAATTACCTTTCCGATTCGTCAACAATGTCCATCCAACTTTTTCTTATGCTTGTGCTGTTCATTTTGTATCAAAAGGGTTTTTTTCAAATCATTACTGGCCCTGCAGTCCAAATCATATCCCATTTGACCGCCAGTCCATTAAAAGACTATCATAGCCCAAGATTTTGAGCAGGCAAAGGATACCTAGAACATCTGTATCTGGGTCACGCATAGGGGGCCCGACCTGCGGAGAAGTCACAGCAGAGACAGCCGAGAAGAAGTGCCTTGAAACCTTAAGTCCCTAGTCTCAGTCTCCTGAACTTGTGGTCAATAATAACAGTTCTGGTCAGCATTTTCTTCCTACTCGGCACCGCATAAGCTATTTACTTCTAAGAGTCGACAGCCATAGGTTTTATTTGCTTGGCGGGAGGCTGGTCATCGTAATGCCAAGCCACCTCCCGTAATAAAGTCGTATATACCTTAAAACACCATTGGAGAGTCGACTGGCACTAACAAACTCTACCTTGGTAGGCTCAAAAATAGGCCGGATAGTGAAACTAACTGGCCATTTCCGAAGTTTTCCAGCCTAACATCTGAATAGGTAAGAATATGGAACACCTCAACTCACCGCTAAATTCGTTCAACATGTCTCGTTCATTACACACTTACCAAGTCACAAGGGTAATTATTAGAGCATTAAGACACCTTAGGAGATCTTAATGCATGCGTTCAACAGAAGTCTCATTGTTTTTGCTCCCCCCGACCATGAGACATCAATCGGCACAAGGACGATTAATTCCAAAATATTCAAAGACTATGGAACTGAACCGGAAGTTTTTTATCGCTCGTACCCTGCAAGATGCAGGGCAAGCACAAGCTCGTTTATGTCATAACGACAGACTGTCGCTCTTAGAGGCTCAACACTCAGAAACAGACTCTGATTTGTCCAAGCCAACGCACACCCTAAACAATCTCCGTCCTCAGTATCGCAAATTTATCGCACTTGTCTTCATTCTCTTAGTCTCATCAGAGTCATTGGATCAGAGTTGCCAAGGTGAGCGCTAGCAAAGAAAACTTACCGTTGCCAGTCTCTGCGCAGAATCAACAGATTAAAACGACATCATGCCTTGGGCAAGTTCAGGCTGCTTTCAAGTGCTGGGAAGCTTAACATAGATCAAAACTTCCCCAGTCGTTCAACGTGTTGCAATGCCTGCCTTTGGCTACTGGCTGCCAAAGGCTGCCACCTCGCGCAAACGGAAAAGGAGGCAGAATGTCATAGCTCGCATCAGTCTGGCTTATACAATGTACAAGGAGGGCCCATTTAGGCCGGCGCGGAAGCTCAAGATTAACATTAGACTCGAAACCTACGGAAACAGTTTTCACA
This sequence comes from Euceroptres primus, assembly GCA_037177015.1. NCBI lineage: Eukaryota > Metazoa > Arthropoda > Insecta > Hymenoptera > Figitidae > Euceroptres > Euceroptres primus. Next base: position 660 of record JBAGKK010005636.1, on the reverse strand, counting down.
AGGTTCCAACCGAGTTGCCTCGAAGTTAGTACCCGGAAACCACGTTTTCGCTAAATCACATAGTGAGCAAAGTTATTTTGGTAACCGGTGAGAGAATTCTGCACACCGATGTTAGAGATTTTGCTCATCGCCTTCGCGCACAGTGGGGAATCAGACATTTTCGATGTCTGTAAACGGTGGACCAGCGAGGATTTTGCATGCACATGTAAAGAAAAAATATTTGAATTTATTATATTATGCACATTAGGGGAGATGCGACTAACTTGGCGGACCAAGTAGAAAGAGGGAGTTTAAAAAAAGTATATAATCAAAAATTATAAAAAAATAAATAATAAAATATCATATATTATATATTATATAAAACAAATATTCTATTTAAAGTAAGTAAATCAGGAGTGTACAGAGTTTCCCAAAGCATTGTACCCGACAATTTACACGACATGGCGGCTGATTTAGCGCGCTTCTATTATTGTTAAATATTGCGATATATTATTACTTTTATACATGTTTTTAAGTGCACAAGATTATAAAGCTCACTTGCATTAACTCACTTGCATATACACTTTCATTTTTTATATGTACTTTTTGTTTTTAAAGTCACATACAATAGAACTAAACTTTTTGTAAATGTGAGCCCGATCAGAAAAATTAATTATATAT
>JBAGKK010005627.1:0-12392 GCA_037177015.1 Euceroptres primus | reverse complement strand
GAAATATTATCAACGATTTCATATAGAGGGTCAATGAAAAATACGACATGTCTTCCAACATGTCACAATTCAATTTAGGCTTATGGTCTGCATCCAGAGGGTTACACTATGGTACCATTGAATGTGACAGAAAAAAATGTCAAACGTTGTTTGGAGCAATCTTCATCCCGCGTCCTCTAGACGTATTTCACTTGCATTAATATTTGAGAAGGAAGCAAAGGAACGGACAAATAAAGAAATTCAATGGATAAAATATGAAATGGAAGGACTGAAGCTTACGAAAGTGGCATCACATGACATCTATACAGTCCAAACACATATGAAGTTTACTATGGTGGATGGTAAAGTTTATCAGGCACTTTCGCATACGTCATCATCTTCAAATTGCTTCACATCTGGAGTCAAACCAACCGAAATGAATCATCTGGTCCAACTAACGCGAGAAAAAAAACACCTCAGACTTTTAATTTAGCCTTCCTACTTTATACGCGTTGATACCATTCATGGAGCTTGCTTATTGACTAGACTTTTGTCATTGGCCTACAAAAACTGAACAAAAAGAAATAAAGAAATGTGCTCAAAATCGAATTTGTCAAGAAAATGCGAGTTTGATTATAGATCAACCAAAGCTCGGATCAGGCAACTCTAATATCGGCAACACTGCACGCAGATTTTTAAAAATTCCGGAAGAAACAGCAGGAATAACAGGAGTAAATGTAGAGTTAATTAAAAGATTTGGTTAAATTTTAAAAATGTTGACTTAAAGTACAAAAATTCCTTCACCATTTTTTGTCGAATTTGTATACAAAACAGTTGAATTGTACGTAAGTCTGTATCCTTGGTACTACATGCCCTCAAGAGTACACAAAATTTTGATTTATGGAGCAAATGTAATGCAGAACTTTCTGCTTCCAATCTGTCAGTACTCTGAAGAAGATGCCGAAGCTCGTAATAAGGAAATCAAACGCATTCGAGAATTTAATACTCAAAAATGTTCTCGACTAGCGACGAACGAAGATTTGATCCATAAACGTCTCGTATCATCTGATTTATTGATTGTCTCTCTAACACAGGAATGGAGAAAAATCAGATTAAAATTGATCCTGAAGTTAAAGATTTAATTGAATAATTTTTATTGAAAGTCGATTCCTAAAAGGCTGAGTAAAAAAATAATATTCCGCAGAGAGAATTTTTGCAGGATGAAGGCCCATGGTCGGTTCTGAAATTCGTTTATGTAGTTGATTGTTAAAGATATTATTTACTGATATGTTAATCTATGCTATTAAAATACTAGGATGACATGACGTAACTAAAACAAAAAAGGCACTTATTTCTATGTAAAACTGTTGAAAGTAACAATTTGTTTAAATCATAGTTAATAACAATTGTACATCAATTACAATTGTTGACACGCATTCTTGATAAATTAAAATTATTAGCATAAACCTGCAATGAACCCTACAACAAGATTAAGTTTAAACTAAAGAATTTTTATCCAGGGGAAACTGTTCGTTAAACACTTGATTGAATAATTAGTTGTTAAATATATTAATTATTATTTAATGTTTTAATCTTTGTCGGGTTGAAATATAGCTAGTAAGATGCATACAAACTAATTGTAGCGAAAAAACCACTTATTTTTGCGGAAAACTAATAGAAATGGCAATTTGTTTGAAACTTTGTTAATAACAATTATAAATTAAAATTGTTGGCACGTATTCTTAAGAAAATATCGACTTAAAGCTATTTGCAACAAAATTAATTGAATAGATGAATTTACAACATCGAGAAAACGTTTAAGGATTTTGAAAAATATTATTTGTATGAATGACAATAAATGACAAATATTTTTTACAATGTTTTGTCATTGATAATTAATTTTTACAGTAATTCATTTTTGTTTGAACAAAAGAACAAGCTGTGGCTAGTATAAAAATAACACAATCGAAAATTCGAAAAATTATTTAATTATTTATAACAATAGTGATTGTTAATGCTTGTCACTTTTTTGTTATGATCCATTATTGTTATGGGAAATCTGAGCAATTACTGTTCAGAAATGAACATTTTGTACGATTAAGGAACGTAGTCAAGTAATTGTTTATAAAATTTGTTAATAACAATTATACTCACCGCCCAGCCAACTATTTTATTCATTAGATAAATATAATAGATAATATACATACATATAAATTTTTTTTTTTAATTTACATATACATATACACTAATTCTATCTGATAATTAGTTTATGCAAATTCTTTATAAAGTTATAAAAAATAATTTTGTTGAAAACGATCATTTTATCGCATTATTTATTTATATATTATTTCCCACATAAACAATTAAAAAACTTAGGAAAGTAGCAACCTTAGAAATTTAATGCTGATCATTTTTGAAAAATAGTTATTAAAATCCATTAAGAATTACGACCTGTGGTGGATTATGAACAGTAAATTCTGAATTCCGCCGAACACTATGCAGCGTGGTGTTGACTATTTGAGACTAATTGTTTGAATCGCAGCAACGCAGAACTATCTCGGCTTGGCAAGACACTAGTCAGTAGGCACTCCAAAAATCATAGTCGGAAAGAGGGCGAGTGACGCTTCGCAGGTTCCTATACAGACTAGGTGTCGATCACTATTTTGACGGAGATCGTTACTCATTGGTCGATCGTCATTCACGGAACAGCAGCGCCGATTGGAAAAGCGGAAAATTTAAATTTGAATTTAGAAGTTTATAGGATTGTCGCCTCGCGCCAGAAATTATAAATAATGACTTATGACAAAGTCGTTCTTCTCCAATAGTGTTCTTCAACTATCCTTTTGACTGGCTATAAACGCAATAGTTTTAAAGATATTGAAGTATAGAAAACGGGATGAAGCAATAGAGGTCCCTCTCCCACTGCCGGGGATCGACTTTGAAACCTTCTCGTACTGGATCATGAGGAATTCAATCAGATGGAAAAAGAATTTTATGGCCATTGAGAATCTCGATGACATCTTGTCGATGATTTCCAGGTGAGGTTGATAGATGTTAGGTTGACTGCATTGAAATGGCGCGGCCGAATTCAAATGTCAGGATCTCATTTTATGTGAATATAGCGAGTTAGCCGAGCATCTCAGGCGTCACATCGACTCTCGACGCACAGTAGGGCAAAAAAAGCTTCTGTAGACAAATCAATTTTCAGACTAAACTGCTCATCCAATTTAGACGTTTTTAAAAAAATTAAAGTGTATTAAATGCCGCATTGTTAAAAAGGAGGACTTTTAAAAAAAAATTTTCTCAAACATTTTTTACTTAATAAGCAAAATGAAAAAAAATTTTTGACTTTTGAAGACTGCTATTTAGGCAAAAAAATTTTTATTTGGCCGAAAATGGTCCACTTCGAGGCAAAAGCACATTAAAAATTATGTCCAGCAGTATTATTTTAATAAAACAAAAATTTAAATTGTTATAAACAAATTAGTGAACAAAAGTTATATCTTCCTTATTTGCCACATTTAACTGCATTAAACCAATATTTTCAGGAGAAAACAAAAATAAAATAATGTTAACTTAAAATTAGAAGACGTTAAACATTAATTCCTAATTTTTTATAGCAATTTAATAAACAAATACGAAATTAAGGAATTTTTAATCAGATAGATTTACCTTTTTCAGCAGAATTAGCTATAAATGACATTCTGCTGTGATAGTTCGTATTGCAACAACAATCGTGTAATATTTAAACAAATTTATTAAACAAATGCATTATTTGGCCATTTTTGAGTATAAAAGCTTCGTTTTTCAGCCGAATCAGTAACTGGTATGTTGTCAATGTGCCTTGCTGTTTTACTTTACACTTAGGCATCAATTGTTTATTGCTTAAACAAATTTAGTTAACAAATGAATTATTTGACCATTTTTCAATATAGAAATTTTATTTGTTTAGCAGAATCAACTGCAAACATCTCAGAGATAGTATATTGCTATGATGATTCGCAATTAAATAATAATTTTACATTATTTAAACAAATTTAATAAACAAACGCATTGCATGACTGGTTTTCATTAAATTAGTTTCGTTTTTTTTTAGCCGAATCTACTATAAATATTTCACCAATGGTCTTTTGCTATGATAATTTGCATTTGGACAATATTGTATACTGTTTAAACAAATTTAATAAAAAAGGTGTTGTTTGGCAATTTTTCAATAGATAAGCTTCGTTGGTACTACATACCTGCGTCTATGCGCAAAATTCTCGCACAAAAATAATTGACTCTTTAGTAGTTCAAGTCGGTCAATTATCAGAAGAGGCACAAGAAGCAAGAAACAAAGATTTGAAGAGGTTCAGGCAAAACAGTACGAGAAAGTCATCTCCAACTTTCATAAACGAGGACATCCTGCATTTTTTGTTAGTTTCTGCTGATCCATTTTTGGGAAGTTTGAGGTGGGAATTCCTAAAAATTGAAAGACCTTAGCTTACAGATGCCCAAGCACTCCTAATTAATTGCTAACAGATAACAATGAAAGCTAATTCGAAACTTGAGACGCAAATATTGTAAAACGACAAAGTATAACTGCAAAACACATCATGAACATACTAGCAGTTGACTCTGCTGAAAAAAACAAATCTTATCAACTGAAAAAAGACCAAAAAATACATTTGTTTATTAAATTTGTTTAAATACAGTACACTCCCACCTATCGCGAAGGTCTGGGACTGGGATTCACGTTGGGTGAGGTCCCTCACCACATCAAAAATCGTTCTCCCCTTGTGCTTTACCTCATATCTGATTGGTTGAGAAAATCGAATCTATTCAAAAAAGTAAATGTCAAAATTTTACAGTTGAGGAAAGAAGTAGCAGAGAATATTCAGAGGTTATTATGCTAATTTTACATACCAATCCTAAAAAACTTTGTGGTTTGTTACAAGTGTTATTTTAAAAAAATTAAATATTTGAGAACTCTGGATAAGCATTTAAGTATTTCAATATATTGCAAATATAATGTATGTAATTTTATATTTCTTTGTGTATGTGTATATTGAAAGAGAATCTAGCTATTTACGTTGCATAAACTTCCTTAATAAAAATTCAACACAAATTGAGAAACTCTGAGAATAAATATTAAAAGTGACTTTTAATTATATTTATTTTCTTTTTAAAAATATATTATAAGTTAAACTTTATTTGTCAAAATATTCTCGCATATTGAACTGTACCTACAAATGTTACTAACGTGAGTGGCGATTTCTCTTGAAATATCGATTACGGCCTCTCCTTTTTCAACGCGATCTATTATTTTCAATTTTTGTTCTAAAAAAAGTTTTTTATTTTTCGGTCTAGAATTGCTAGGCATGATAACTCTTAAGGAGTTAGTCGCAGTCAGAATTTTGAAAAAATCGCTTTTTGGGTTTTTGCATATTCTTGTAGTATAACATCTTGAAAATATTTGTACAATTTTGAAGTCGATCTGAGTTATCTTTCCTCGATTCCCATCCCGCCTAGTCTCCTACGGCGCAGCATAATAGATAATAAACATAAAGGCTCTAGGAAGTTGCGTTCAGAAGAAAATTTCCGGAAATCACGATAAAAAAAACGGAAAAATGTCTTCAACCCTCAAGCGGCGGAGAGGGATCAGCTTTCGTTTAGTGCGTCTGCGAAAAAATTGATGTGCAATATCGAATTATTAACTTTATAGCAGTGTTTGCAACGATTTCAAGTATTGTGAAATGCAAATAATGTAATGGGGATGTTCAATTCCAAGCAGCTAATACGCGCGGCCTAGGGCTTAAAATTGCCGTATCGTGTGATAAGTGTGAAACTGAGTAATCCTATCAAGCCCATTTATTGGACATACGTACGAAATAAATCGACGATTTATCTTTGCCATGAGGATGCTTGACATTGGCTGATATGGCCTTGAAAAGTTTTGTAGCTTGATGGACATGCCGAAATTTCTGGATCGCAATATTTACAACATAATTCTGAAGCAAATAAATGAGAATATAAAGGTCGTCGCTGGGAAACTATTCAAAAAAGCCGTGGAAGAAGAAAAAGAGAAGACTTCTGGAGCGCGAAAAGAGGAAAATATTACCGATGTAACAGTGTCTGGTGATGGTACGTGGAAAAAGCGTGGGTTCAATTCTTTATACGGTGTGGCTTCTCTTTTAGGATACCACTCGAGAAAAGTTGTTGATTTCATTGTGAACAGTGCTTATTTTAAAATGTGCGAAATGTGGAAGAAAAAACAATCCACTATAGAATTTGAAGAGTGGACGGAGACCCACGCAGCAGAATGTTCTTCAAACCACAATGGACCATCAGGAAAAATGGAGGTTGATGCGATCATAGACATGTTCAAACATTCGAAGGAACTGTATGGTGTGAGATACCGCAACTATATCGGGGATGGTGACTCGAAAACATACACGGGAATCGTTAATACCTCTCCATACGGTATTATTCAGGTGTTCAAAAAAGAGTGCATAGGGCATGTGCAGAAAGGTATAATAAAAAACGTAATAAAAATCAAAAGACTCGGAGGAAAAGGAAGATTGACGGGAAAATTTATCGACAAACTGACCGTGTATTATAGATTGGCAATTCGACGACACTGTAAAGGATATGAAAAATGTCATATGGGCGACCTTTTATCACTACAGCTCAACGGACAAGAATCCTCAACACAGCAAGTGCCCGAGCGGTTCTGACACATGGTGCTCTTATCAGCGTGCCAAAGCAGATAGAAAGCTGTTCAAACATGATTATGAATCTCTGCCAAAAGATGTTTTGTCTGACATAAAGCCAATCTATAAGGATTTGAGCGATGATGCTTTGCTCGAAAGATGTGTCGGCGGGTTCACGCAGAACACCAACGAGAGTTACAGCCAGTGGTTCAGTTGTTGTGGAATTAGCTGAAAATATCGCAGCTTGCGTATTCAATGAAGCTTCGCTAGCATTTCTGCAAATGATGCTAGCACTGGGGATCGATTGCAGAACAAACGCCCACAATTATGTGGAGAAAGCTGACAATGAGCGTGTCACCATCGCTGATAGACGGGCGCAAGACAGTATCCGGAAGGGAAGAATGCGTCGTAGACAAAAGCAGATTGACTTTTTGGAGGCGGCAGAGGCATCGGAGGGATTATTATACGCATCCGGAATAGGTGACGATATGTAAGTAAACACAAAAAAATTTCATTCATATGTAAATTGTACTTTAAACTTTAAATGCGTTTTTCTCGAAACCATGTTTTTGAAAACGGCGACCACAATTACTCGAAAACCGCTTGACCGATTCACTTCAAACTGTGCAGGTTTTTTTTCTTCTTCTTTACAGTGCTTGATCGTAGATTTTCTTTTTTCATTCAACACTTTTTTTTATCGACAAAAAACGGGTGATTTTTTTTTACGCAAATTGGATGTCTAAGTTTGACCGGTCACCATTTTGTCAAAAAACTTTTTTTTTAGAAAAGCTACGATTAAGCACCGTAGAAACTAAAAGACTAGAGAAATGATTATCGATTTCTGATTCCAGATAACCCGCTGAGGAACAGGAGTGGTAGTGGTCACCGCAAAACGCCTTTCGCAGAACATCCTCCGGCAGACTACGTGCATTTCCTTCATTTATGAATATTTTTTTATGTAATTTTGACAAAATATCAATAAAAATATATACTTTCGAATGTTTAAATGTTTTAAAAAATATATGCATATGGCGAATAGAAAAAAATTTCCAAAAAATACGCTTTCCTTCCTCTTCTGACTGCGACTAACCCCTTAAGTAGGTTACATTGACTGTCAATATTTTTTAAAAAAATTATGTTTACGCGCGAGCATTTTGCTTAATGCGTGCGCATGCATGTCTCGGCAGTAAGAAACAAAATTTCTATATTGAAAAACGCTCAGATAATTAATTTGTTGACAAAATTTGTTTAAACACTAAACAATTGATGCCTAAGTGTAAAGTAAAACAGCAAGACACATTGGCAACATACTAGTTATTGATTCTGCTGAAAAACGAAGCTTATCTACTCAAAAATGGCCAAATAATGCATTTGTTTATTAAATTTGTTTAAATAATACACGATTGTTGTTGCCGTGCAAATTATCACAGCAGAAGTTCATCGGTGAAAAATTTATATCTAATTCTGCTGGAAAAAGCTAAATCTATCTAATTAAAAATGCCTTAATTTCGTATTTGCTTATTAAATTGTTATAAACAATTAAAATTTTTATTTTATTAAAGTAATACTGCTAGACATCATTTTTAATGAGTTTTTGCCTCGACATGGACCATTTTCAGTAAAAAAAAAATTTTCTTCATAAATGTCAGTCTTGAAAAGTTAATTTTTTTTTCATTATGTTTATTAAATAAAAAATTTTTAAGAAAAGTTTTCAAAAATGTTCTCCATTGTAACAATGCGAAATTTAATAAACTTTCGTTTTATGATTTGTCACAGAGGTTTTTTTTTGCTCTACTGTGCGACGTCCCTCATTGTCCCTCGAGGATGTTGCATTCCGAGAATATAACTACAAAAAAAGAACAAAAGAAACGAATCAGCCTAAAATTAAAATTGAAAATAAGTCAAAACGAGTTGTGGAACATCTTATGACTTTCGTAGTGCCAACTTTAAATGATTTTAAATTAACTTAGCCCCATTTTGCATATAGAGCTATTTGACGACTCTCCAGTAATAAGGATCATAACCAGTAAGAGTAAGACTATTAATAAAAGTAAGAGTTAGGGCAGTCAGAGTAATAACCAATAAGAGTAAGGCCAGTAATAATTTTTTGTGATAATTGAGAGATATTGAGAGATAGAATTTGAGATAGAATTTTTAAAAAAATCAACAAGCTTGTTTTAAATCCAAACTAATCCGAAAAAACCGAGGTTAATCCGAACAAACTTTCATTCAGATTGAAAAATTTGTTCGGACTAGCCTCGAATTCATTCAGATTGAAAACTTGCTTCGGATTAGCTTCGGATTCATTCGGATTAAAATTTTAGATTAATTTTGAATAGACTCCGCATTATTTCGAATTGAATACTTGCTTCGGATTGGCCTCAGAATGGCAGAACAGGATATCCCAGCAAAAAAAATGTATTCAAAAGAATTGACAAGAATTAAAAACATTCTGAATAGAATTCGTTTGAATACCATTATGCGATCCGAGGATTAAAATTCAATAGAATTGGCACGAATTCAGATCGCACGCGACCAATTCGCTTTGTCGATACGAATGGAAAAGATTTGAAAAGGATTAGAAAAGACAGGTTCGAATTCCGATCTAGTGAAAAGTAGCATACAAAAAATTTATTCTAATAATAATTGGCTGCGATTTCTTTATATGCTCTGCAAAACGTATGTTATATTCGGTAAGCAGACGAGAATAATGACCCGATGAAGTCGATCAAGTAGTGCATTGAAATAAAATCCGCACACCGCGGCCAAAAATCTCTGGCATTTGATTTAATAAAGCAGTATTTCCAAGTAGCACGAAAGTTCACATAAGAGCATTAGATAAAATAATTTTGGTCACTGTGTCTATAAATTTTTAGATTAGAAAAAAACCAGATACTTCTTGATGTTAAGCGGGAGAAATATAACCTTTAAACTGCATGATTTTGATTGCAAGAAACTTTCCGTTTGTATCTATCGGAATATGCACGTTCACAAAATCGCGGCTTATTTTTCACATCCTTTATCTGAATTATTTACACATTTGATATTAAACAATAAAAGAACGCGAGAGATTTTTAGTACGCGTCCTAGAATTATTTGTTAAAGTGATAAGGTCCGGTCCGCCGAGCCTGGTACGTTGATGGTTGGTGAGTTGAGTGTCAGGAACTCTGAATAGTCCACTGGACAAGGTTTCAACCCTCCGCACTGGGATGGCACCCATAGGGCATCACAAGTTACAGGGATGGCACCCGAAGGGCATCACGAGTCCTTTGGACCGCGAAACCTTGATCCGACAACCAAAGGTTGCTAGTTCGACTGGAACCGAGTTCCGGGTTGAAAGCCGGAGATTGACAACCGAACCGTAGTGCGTGAATATCAGAAGTTTTAAACCTCAGTATCAGGATGGCACCCGAGGAGCATCACAAGTTCCTTGGAGCAAAACTTCGAACAAAGAAGGATGTTTGAGATTCTACGTTCGTTAGTCCTTAAAAGGACTGATTCAGGTAGTTTGGCAGGCAGAGGTAGATGAAAGAATCGGTAGCCAATATACATGTTAGAATCAGAGTATATTCTGTAACTAGAGCTTCGCCACCATTCCTCATACAGTTGTCGAGATTGTCAAATTGAGAGTTTCCAAGAGGCAGGTGAGTGCGGTCGGGTTGAAGGTTGAAAACCTTCAACCCATTGTTTAAAACCGGTCGAACCGGCGGTATTTATACCTAAAATGAGCGAGCTTGGAGCTATGCTCTCCCTTCCCTAAAATTTTAACCAATGGGAACGCAGCCATCCCCCCTCTGAGGGCTGCGGCCAATCAGACCCTTCTGCGCCCATCACCTGTCCCTCGGGACTCTTCAACTTGCTATCATTCCTTAGTCACAATAGAACTCTTCAACTCGCTGTCATTCCTTAGTCACAATAGAACTGTTCAACTCGATGCCATTCCTTAGTTACAATAGAACTCTTCAACTTGCTGTCATCCCTTAGCCACAATAGGACTGTTCAACTCGCTTCATTCCTTAGTCATAATAGAACTCTTCAACTTGCTGTCATTCCTCAGTCACAATAGAACTTTTCAACTCGCTGTCATTCCTTAGTCACAATAGAACTGTTCAACTCGCTGTCATTCCTTAACTACAATAACACTAGTAACGAAGAGATATTCAGGGTATTAAATTCTATTAGCGGGCTGCTCCCTAAATTATTGGATGGAAGTATAAGTCAGCAAGGGTCGTTTGAATTCTAGGGACCGTCTTTATTCAGATGTCTGATAGGCAGGGACAAGCAATAAAAATAAAAAAAAAAAGGTCTCCTGAAAATCCGAGCGCCCTATGCCTCGGCGTATATCAAAAGTTCCGAAATGTGTGACTGACACACAATAATGCCGGCGCCGCGGAAATAGCAATAAAGCAAGAAAGAGACACAGCGCTACGATAAAGAAGGACACCATGACTTTGCGTCCTTTCCCTCTTTCATTGTGCGATGATCTAAACTTACGTGCTGGGGCTTGGATTTTGCAAATTTTTGGTACTTAAAAATTTTTAAGTTCTACTTTCGAAAAATTGATATTAAAAACGCCTCTAAGTACTTTCATAAGTATTGATAAACTACAATTTTTAAAAATTAACTTTTCCGAAGTGAAATTTTGTAAATAAATTGTAGAAATAGATTTGAATACACTCGAATTGAAGTCAATTTTGCTCAGCCGATTTCAAAAGAATTCAATCTTTCTTCGGATTGAATGCGAATGGTTTGGATTTATTCTATTTCTTATTTTGGAATTAAAATGAATTCAAATTGTACTTGGTTACCCCTCCTGCGTATGCGTTCATAAGCGACCTTAGCTATTTGAAAATTCATACATTTTTTATAACATTTCCTCATTAGGAATATAATATATTCTTATGTTTTCGGGATCGCTGAAAACGAATCTGCTGTCAGGATGTCAAAATTCAAAATGGCGGATTCAAAATGGCGATCGTGTACTCTTGATTTTATAAAAAATGCTTCAATCGAATTGGAAAACCATACTTGGGGGATTTTAGGGTCGCTGATTACGAATCCGATATCAGAATTTCAATATTCAAAATAGCAGATTTAAAATGGCGGCTGTGTACACACAATTTCATCGAAAAATGCTTTAATCGAATCGGGAAACCATAATCGTGGGTTTTTGGGGTCGCTGATAACGAATCCAATATCAAAATTTCAATATTCAAAATGCCGCCATTTAAAATATTGAAATTTTGATATTAATTTAATTAATATTAATTTAATTTCATAATTAATATAAATTTCATCAAAAAATGCTCGAATCAACTTAGAAAAACATACTCGGGAGTTTCTGGGATCGCTGATAACGAATCTGCTATCAAAATTTCAAAATTCGAAATAGCAGATTTATAATAGTGGTCCTGAACTCTTGATTTTGTAAAAAAAAAAGCTTAAATTGACTTGAAACTTTACTTGGGGAAAATTAATTTTTTTTTACGTTTGTTAGATGTTACGACTAGGATTAGCTGCTACTCTAAAAAATACAGTATCCCTAGGATGTGCCACGTGGAGGCTCCTAGTTCGCTTTTACATCCCTTTTTTTCTTTGTTTTTTACATCACACCTCAGAGCTCAATAGCTTCCAAGATTGGTGCGATTGTCTCTTTTATAAATTACTATCATAGCATATGTACATAGCATATTTCGGATGTATTTATCTGCTTGTAGGTGC
>JBAGKK010005616.1:0-12392 GCA_037177015.1 Euceroptres primus | reverse complement strand
TATCTTAAATATCTGCGGGCTCGTTTGATGGCGCCACCGTAGAATATACGTCTGCACTTCTTAAGCATTGACTTTCCGAACCTTGATTGGTATAGAACTTCATACCAATTTCGCACATTAAGTTCCGTGCTGTAATAGTAAGAGCTCAGACTACAACAGTCAGATTTTTTCTCCGTGTTCAGAGAGCGTTCAATCCAAATCGTGAGGATGACATTTTTTCCAAAAGAGTTCATGATAGATGCGGAATAGTCTGAAACAAGCTGCTTTCGTTCTAATTGCAAAATTGCAGCAACCATTTTTTTGGAGCTTTCTGATTTTAATTTTAATAGAAACACCACAAGAGCTTGTGTTACATCGCGGATCTGATTGTTTTGCATTGACGTTAGCATCTCACGCAATTCGATAATATTTTTCCATGTCAAACCTGTGAAAATGTATATTTTTTCTTCAGATAAAGAAGTCACCAACTTTTTCAAAAACCACGAGTGTCACAGTCAATACTTAAACCTTCAAGTAATTCTGATAACTCTGAATTTTTTACTTTTGCGAAATTCGAATATACACGTAAACGAATTTATATAACTCACGCATGAATACGGCTGTTTTTCGTGCCTGTGGAGCGGACCAGAAGTATCGCTTTTCAGCTCATAGCTATGTAATGGCCATTATATATCTATGACGTCAAATATATGACATGATAGATATATAATGGCCATTACATACCTATGAGTTGCCATGTAATGGCCATTATCTATCTATAACGTCAAAAATTTTGACGGCATAGATATACATGGCCAGTACATACCTATGACCTTGAAAAGCGACACTTAAGGTCCGCTTAACAGGCATGAAAAACACGGCCATATTCATGCCTTTATTCTATAAAATATCGTATGCACCATGGGGAATATTGGACTTTTCCTCCTTGATGCATAATATACTATAATTCTTCGTCAAAAAACCGACTTATTATGAATTATAAATATGTTCGACAACAACAGTTATTTTTCGGAATATAAATTATTTTTTTAGCATAGGATTGTACGCGCGCCTGTTTCGGAACTACTGTTAAATCTTGTGTCTCGTAACAAACATAATAATATTTGTGCGTTGCCACAGTCTTTTGAATTTGAATGCGAATATGCTTGACACCTTCGCTTACTTCAGATTTTATGTGTGCCTTGAATTCTAGATATTTGTTACTTGATTGCGAAAAATCATCGCTTTCAGAAACTGTTCCTTCTTTATCAAGAAATCGACTACCAACATTCAGTTTTCTGTTTTTGCAAGCAATAATGCGACAGGGCTAACATAAAACATCGTCGAGGGCGATGCTTTTTCCAAAGGAAAGAGAAAAAGCATTTGCTTCATCTGCAGACTCTACTATTTTCTTACGCCTATTTACAAGCTTAATAAACCTGCTGCAAGCAGTGCATCTTTGATTTATCGAACTTTTCGATAACATTCCTAATGAGGTACGGTTGCTGGATCACGGCGTAACGTTTTTTATCCAGGAACATTGGTCTGTGGTAATGCTGCGCTTACATGAATCCAAATTCACCGGACGGACAGTCGGTGACTGACGGTTTTCAACACACACTCAAATGGGTCAAAACCTCTAAATTCGAATATGTACCAATTTTAAGTTGGCTCCCCATTCTCATGGAATTACATACATATTAGGGGCAAAAATTTATTCTTTATTTTTTTTAACCATGAAGTATACCTTTGATCTTGTCCTAAAAAATATATGTTGTTACCTTGGATATGAGTATATTGCAGAAAAAAATGGAAGTGTTCCAACAAAAACTTTATTGAAAAATTTTTTTTACAAAATTATAATAATTTTTTTACCCCCTTCTCATTAAAGGAATTGAGTGCCAATTTTTTTTTTGTAATTTCCTTAATACCCTGTACAACATATATTTGAGCCATCTAAATAGGTCCAGTCAATTCTGAGAAAAACGAATTTTTTTATTTTTTAAAATTTGTTTATAACTTTTGTAACAATTTTTTTTTTTAATTTGGCACTTGGGGTAAATTAGTCTTATAATGGTAGAAACTTGCCTCCCAAATATGAACCAAATCCAAGCGGGGGCAGTTCAACCATATTTACCCGGCTACCCCTTATGAAAATATATACCATATTTATACCACGCATATTAGGTATACACGCAGGTATATGACTTGGTCTAAAAGTGACTTAAAAGTGGTATATTATGGTCGCCAGGAGACCACGAAAATTTTGACTTGTGTAGGTAAAATCGGCATTGGGTCCTCCCGCGCCGGTCGGCACTGACCGTCATAAAGCCGAAGAATGTTAATCCCTTTTTACATTGCTTAAAATTATTTATTTATTCATATCACCATAATACACTCGTCGTCCGTAGAAGGGCCAACTTCACGCTTGACTGGTTCTGTCTCCCCCCCTGAGCGTCCCTTGACCTCCATCGCTTGAACAGTCAGGGCTGCCAGAAGTTGTTTACATCGCGACTCTGCGCATTTACTTTTGTACCTTCAGAGACTATATATGTGGTCCCGAGTGTTGACACAAGAGTGCTCGCTCGTCGCTTTAAATCCGGTTCAAACTGGATTTTAATAGTACCCAGTATAGTGCCGTCTACCCCCGAGGCCGGCCCTTCATTTTCGAACGTTGTGTTAAGATTTATTCTAATTTTAAACTTTTCATGGCAAATTTTAGATATCTAGAATCGTCACGATCTGCTGAATATGAATCTTAAACTTTCAAAGCGCTAATTTCAAAATTGAAAAATTTTTATTTATAAATTTGAAGGCTCTCTACTTGGTCATATTTTTATTAGAGAGTTCCGAGAAGGGTCCTCAATATAATCATTTGTGAACCATGCTTGCATTAATCAAGGTGTCTAGCGATCAAGCCATTTAAAATTCCCGGGTTTTCCCCGGTCAATTTTTTTTCCCCCGATCAAGTTAAAAATGTCTTTATGATTTTTAAAAGTGAACGTATACATAGAAATGGGAATTTTAACATAATATACAGATACAAAATTTATGTCGTAAAGAAAATAATTATTTATTTACACGTGCCAAACTTTGATCACAGACTGAAGTGATAAATATTAATCGAAACACGTAAAATAAATATTTTTTAAATTATACAGTCAGAATCACAAGTAGTTGCTTAAACGCTATTAAAATCCGAAGAATAAAAAAATAAAATATAAGTATAATCTCGATCCTAAATAAAATTCCCGGGTTTTTCCCGGTAAAATAAAATTCTCGGGGTTTTCCCGGTAAAATAAAATTCCAGGGTTTTTCCCGATCCGCTAGGCACCCTGTTCATGTAATTGACATCCGTAGGTAGTATAGGCCCTTTAAATGTCACCTGAGTGAGAAAGTTTATTGCGGAAGAAGGATAGAATGAGAAAGATGTGATCCATAGATTACCCATATAAATTAAGCTCTATTTCATTAGTCTAAAAATACTGCAGGTATAAACTAAACAGTGTATACCAAAATAAGACCAAAGTTGCTCTTTTCCTGGTCTAAAAGTGGTATTAACTTGGTATATATTTTCACAAGGCACGGCCTTTCTTTTCGGAACACTTGACGTTTGGTCCTTCTAGATAAGGCAATCATCAAAGATCAAAGTATTTGAATAATCTTTCCCTGCACTTTTATACCTATACAGGGTGTCCACACTGGTTTGCATACTTTTTGGTAAGTCCCAGTGTGGACTGTCTGTATGTAACTATTTTCTTCTTTAGTTCAGCGATCCGGTTAAAATTAACAGTTACTTTTCAATATTTTCCAATTATTTCTACCAATTCAAAATAATTTAGCTATTCAGCTGAGTATGAGAAAGTACTGCAATATTATAGAACTACCGAAAGTTTCCTTACGTTTCTTTCTGTTTCTGTCGACCTAAACTTTGATGACACAATTTCGACATTGCGCCTCGGCAATTCCATAATATTGTAGCACCATGAAGTAGTAAAAGTAGACGTATCTAATGTATTTGGAACAGTTCTATTTTTTCGGGAAAAGTTCCTATATAGCAAAAAGGACCGAATGACAGAAGTGCCAACTAGTGGAGAAAAAGTGTGCAATTGTGCAATAGTTTTCATGTGTCCACTCTCACCTAATAGTTGGCTGATTCTCATTTGCTACTGTTTCTGCTGTAAACGTAATAATTTTGTCGATCAATAAAGCGCACTCGTCCTTGTGGGCCTGATTTTATCTTCCTAAAGGAAAGGTCTGTTAGGAAAAACACTGGATGTTCAATTAGAACAAATAAAGATTTAATGAGCTCAAAAGTTTTCAAAAAGAATACATAGGAATAAATTCGCGATTTTCAGGAATTAATTAGCATCGTAGTAGCGTTCAAAAAGAAAAGCGTACAAAAAGTTACTTTCGTTCCGTTTGATCACTCACACGTATCGTTCGATATTTTACGTTCGTTCGTTCGTCGCGTTCACTCGATCTCTCGTCCGATCGATCTTCCTTTTCGCTCGTCTCTCCCACCGTCCCTACTGCGCACGCGCAATAACATCACACACACACCGCTCTTCGGATATCGCTCGAACTATATTCAAAATGCCAATAATTAATCGCTAACACTGCTGATAACTTTGCCGGAAAAATGCAGTAAAACAATTGAACATTACAGTAGAAGATACACTACCGATCCAAATTTTGGTACTCGTATTTCATTTCATTTTATTTATTATAACCCAACAGACCTAACGGACCAATTACAAGGTGTAATTGACCATTTTAATTAGCCAATAATAAGCCAGTTTAATCAATAGAGACAAAAAGAAAAAGTATACGACATTGAATTTAAACCAAATTAAAAATATGCTTTGGCAGGAAATTATCCTTAGTGATTCTTTTTCGGTGGTGATCATTCAGTTCAACCTCCCTATTTTTCCTAAATTACTCATTTGAGACCCTTAAAAACTTGTATTGATATTCGACTCAAGAGGAAAGGGTTATCAACATTGTTTAGGAGCTTAAAAATGAACATACACCTTACAAAGGTTCGTTTTTCAGACAACATCAAGAATTTGAATCGTTCGCAGAGTTGTAAATAATCAGACCCTCTAGGAGGATATTTACTAAAACATGCCTGTCTTTCTAGGTGGATATCTCGTCAAGAAAAAAAGGTCTAATAGAGATTTATGAAAATGCATCGAAAAATTTATTAAATTTCGCTTCTAATAAGCCCTATTTGAAGTATGTTCGACAAATAGATGTCGAGATAACGTGTGAGAAAGACCGGCGTAATTTCCGTTTTTGACAAATTTTCATTCTGTCCAGTTCCAAGATAACACGCTCAATTCGGACATGTTGATTAATACTCGATTAATACCTTGATAGAACGGAAGGTAATTATTTTATGAAATTTTTCCATAAGGCTTTTTTGCACAGTTTTTGATACACAATAATTTATATATAATGTAACTTTTGTATTTTGAAGAATAAAAATTGGTCAAAAACTTTTCAAGCCCATTTTTCAAAAAGGGCCCAATCGATTATCTTATTTTTTGGTGTTAAAATGTTCATTGGAAACGATTAAAATCTGCTGATATAAACCATTTAAGTTTTTCCACCACAAGCACCCAAAAATCGAAAAATGATTATTTTGTATTTCACTATGGTCCTTCGAATGTTTCATATTCTTTTCATCAATTTTTTCTTTCTGTAGCCTTGACCTTTTCTACAAGTATATAAGAGAGAAAAATTTTGTCACAAACCTAATTCGCAGAGTTTGGTCACGATTTTATACACGGACAAATCCCGAATTTCTGCATTCACTATGAGTTACCGAGTTTCTAGGCAGGATATTTCTACTCCAAAAGTTAATAAACTAAAAAATTTAGGTATATTCGCAAAGTACGAACTTAGGAGAGTATGGTACAAATTCATCCGCACCAGTGTAATTCATCCGCACTTTGGCAATCAAAATCGTGAACAGTATCGTGAAAAATGTAATTTTGTGTCTGTGATTTACTTTTGGAATGGGCCTTCTCTGAAATTTGGAAACTTTGCCTGTGAACTGAGCGATTTTTTTCTTGCGTACGGTTTAACAATTTAGATCCTAACTCGGAAACCAATAAAAAATTTTAATTGTTCTTAGCCTCATTTTAAAACTGAGATTTCAGATTTTATTTTAGCGAAGATTCAAATTTTTCCGATCACTTTCCTAAAGCATGCAGCGAGTTGAAGTTAAAGAATGAAAATTTGCCAAAAACGGAAATTAGGCCGGTCTTTCTCACACACTACCTCTGCATCTATATATCGAAAATACTTCAAATAGGCTTACTAGACGCGGAATTTAATAAGCTTTCCGAGGCTTTTTTCAGAAATCTCTATACTTTTGTTTTTTGATGAGATATTCACCAAGAAAGACAGGAATATTTTTAATACGATTTTTGTAAGCGGTTCTATAATTTTGATCGGTAGTTCACGCCTCCTTATACTACTTCATGTGTTGTACTTTCTCATACTCAACTTAATATTTAGCTGAATTATTTTGAAATTATAAAAATAATTGGAATATATCAAAAAATGACCTTGAATTTCGTTCGGTTCCCTGCTTTAATTTCATTAATCGCTTCTTCAGTACACAAATTAAATAGAGATGATGGCAAGGAACATCTTTGTCTAACACCTTTCCTGATTTTTGCTTCATCCTCCTCATCTTCAATTTTCATAACCGCTCTTCGTTTTCAACAGAGACTGTTAATGCCTCTTCTGTCTTTATTCTTTATCGGTTTATTTTTGAATATTTCGAAGAGTTTAGTCCAATTAACCTTATCAAATGCTTTCTCCAGATCTACAAAAGCTATAAAGGTTGGATTCCCTTTCTCGGAAAACTGCCCTTTTAGTGATAGTATCGCTTCTCTGGTTCCATTCCTTTCATAAAGCCAAATTGATCTTCCGCGAGTGATATTTCAACAACTTTCTGTTCTAGTCTTCTAATTAATAAAAAACAATTAATATTTATTAAAATAGAGGGGACACCACGATGGTAGTTTCTGTGACAGCTGGCGTTCATGTCGGAGCATGGCTAAATTTCACAACTGGAGCTTTGTCTGCTCCACCACTGCCTCCTCCATACAACATTATTTGGCCATCTTACCCCATGTTAGGCCGAACAGTTCTGAGAACAATTCTCGGCTTTTGCTGCGTGATTGCCACGAAGGCGATTTGTAAGTCTCTTAGTTACGCTACAATGTGTGCCATACTTAAAGTTAACTCCAAGGAACTTATTCAAAGCGAAAACTCCTTGGAGAACAGGAACAAAGTTCTCGTTGATCTAGTTTATAAATACATAACTTGTTTCATGATAGGTTTCAATACCGTATATCTTTTGCCAAGTGTCTTTACGATGATCGGTATTGAGAGACCCACTTTTTACACAGAAATGTAGGGCAATTAAAATTTTCTGCTAGTTAAATAGTATATTTCGATACAACCCGCCCGTGAGACCTCATGTATCGAACAATATTTTTCTTTACAAATAAATGTAAAACCTGAGATTGCCCACCGTTTACAGACATCAAAAATAACCTCACCAACAAAATGTTTACATAGTAACAGTTTAAGACGCTAGATGGCGTTAGTAGTAGCAAATAGTAGCAAAATATTTTGCTCACTGATGACCGGCGACCAAAATTATTTTGCACACCGCCACCAGTAAACAAAACATTTTGGCCACTGCTCATCAATGCAGTGCGCAAACGGACCTTTTGGATGTCTTTAAACGGTGGCCAAACGAGGATTTTGCATGCATGTGTAAAGAAAATAATTATATACAATATGAAATTAAAAAATTTTACAATATTACTTTGAAAAAATAAATTATCTAATTACATAGAACTGAAAATAGCTCAGCAGCAAATAAAAAAATGCCACAATTAATTAATCACGTATGTAACTTCAGAGATCAATAAAAAAAACGTATTTGCATTCGTACAGGATTTTCTGCTCAATTTTTTTGATTGGGTGACTGTCACTTTTTTTTTTAATTTGAAGAAATTGAAAAAAAAAAACCATCAAAAGCAGAACTAGAATATAAAAGTATCAAAAGTAAAGTGGGTATTTCAAATGGAAAAAATATTGTTGGAAAACTCTTTTTACTATAAAAAAAAATGGGTATTTCAAATGGAGAAAATATTGTTCGAAAACTCTTTTTATTAAAAAAAAATAATAAAATTAAGTAGATTCCCTAACACCCACATCATTTGCGCACTAAAGCACTAGTCACCACTTGTCTATGAAAATTGCCATTACTACATAAAATTGTACCATTCTTTTATATTCCGTTCAGTATCTAAGAAGTGTAAATATGTGTAATTGTGAAAATTATTGCGTTACTCGTTTATGTAGATATATTTTTTATTATCATTGTCATTAATGTGTAACGGCTTCTAATGTTTTTTAGAGTATTGTATAGTATCCAAATAAGTATTCTTGCGTTTTATAAATTTGAAGTCAGTCAAATAATGACAAAATAATAGTATCGACAAACGGGACAACTTCGGACATTTGGGGTAATTTCGGATAGGCCTAGATTCATCGCGTAAACTACTCAAAGTGGTTTTAATTAGGATCTGAAACCAGTTAAGGCTTAAACTGATTCCATATTCTAGTTGGAACCGTTTTGAGTAATTTAAAGTATCAATTTAGGACTATCCGAATTTACCCCACATGTCCGAAGTTACCTCGTTTGACGGTAATGGCTTACGTAAATAAGATTGGCACGGGAACGAAGGTAACTGCAGAACGAAATGAAGAATTTGTAAGTGATTTACACTTTAGCATAGAGAATGATTATTATCCAGTCTTAGCCTGAAACACTTTTTCAATACATTTTCAATACTCTTTCAACATTTCAGCGGCATATTCAATCGCAAAATCTGGAAAAATAAACAATTGTTAAGGAAATCGTATTTTTATTTTCTTATTTTAATTTGAAAATATAAAATTCTTACTCCCAGATTAGAATCCATTTCTGCGGACACTTTCTCTGGATCCAGAGAGCAAGGAACGAAAACGTCGACTAAATAATTCGACTCGCTTTCCTCAACAATTATTCGATCTTCTCCGACGTCTACTGAGATATTTTTGGACATCTAAAACTCAAATATTTTTTTAAACTAACTATTCTCCATTTTAACTATTTGACTGTCGTGCTTTTAAACTCTTACCAAGATTGGTACTTTGAATAAACCGATTAACTGCTCTGCTTTTCCTTTTGATAGAGTTTGCAGAATAAGATAATCAGAATTTTGCGTTTTTCTCGGTTTTTCAAAGCTAACTTTACTTTCAGTAGAACTTAAATTCTGGGGAATGGGTATTGGTTCGGTTTTCTTATAACTTTTGGGACTATTTTCAACTTCTTCTATCATTTTTTTTGGAAACTGAGGTTTCCTTACTTCTCTCTTTTCAATACGATGCTGTTGCAGTGTGCCCATTACCTTTTATGAAATTTGATTTACGTTAAGTATTAAGTTTTAAAAAAATAATATGTTTTGGAAGTACCTTTCTATTTTTGAGGATTAGACAAGTTCCAGATTCATACGTTTTATCAAATTTGCTGTTTACTGCTTCTACCATGACCTCGGTCGTGAAAACCAGAAAGATCTTGTTGTTCTGACATTTATTAAAAAATTCTGTGTTTATAACGATATCATATGTAGGACATAGTGCACCTCCTATAAAAGTGTTGAATTTCTTTTAGATATAATGATAGAAAAATTGTGTTTAGCCATTTTTGTTTCGCTATTTCTCCTTTAAACAAGAACTAAATTGTATTATATATATGAGATATAATTCTATTATATGATTCAAGAAAACGAGCTGAATGAATAATAGCCGTTAGCTTGGTCTATCGTCCAAAAAAGCTGGACGAATAGACACTTTGTATATCGACGCCTCCACTGCAGAGGGCTCCAAGTTCTTTTCGCTCCGTATACTGCGCCAAGTCCTGTGTATAAGCATAGGAGTTGAAGCTGTATGCGGAGAGAAAAGAACTTGGAGCCCTCTGCAGTGGAAGTGTCAATATGATTATGTAAAAATTTTCTCAAATTACCTTTGTCAGGTTCTAGTTTTTCCTGGCCAATAGACATTGGAATTACAAAGTTTGGTTGCTCGCTCATAGTAAGGCTAACCAACTTCTCATCGGATATATTTTCGGGTTGAGGTATATCCTTCGTGTGACAAATATTTATGAATCCTTTGTCCCCACTTTCAGTTCGCATTTTTATGCACGCCCCTAATAAAAAGTATTTTTAAAATATTTTATTTCATTTAAAATTCAAAATGTTCTCAAAAAGAACTATTACCAAAATTCAAAATCTTTTATTGTCTATTGAATTACTTTATAACTATAATTTTTCTTAATTTTATTAACTTTAAATTAAAACAATACAGAATTTTCTTTTTAGATGTTTCGAGTATCAAAAGACCTTAAGTTTCAATATTTAACGCTTTTTGTAATATTTGAATAAATATACAGCTTTTTTCAAATAAAGAATAATTATAAAATAAAATCTCTTGATGGAAGGAAAAAAATTTATTTCAATAAATATGTTGAAATAAAATTTTAACTTGGCAGGACTTTTTACATCAAATTATTAATCAATCGTGTAAAGTTAAATTTTTTTATCTCTAATGTATTTTTAATGACCTTAAGGAGGAATCTGACAGGTATAAGGAAATTACAAAATTTGAGAAATGAGGTCTTTTAATTTAATAAAATTGCACACAAAATTTCATAATTTTTTACTAATTAGTTTAGTAATTAATAATTTATGAATTTAACACGGTCTCTTATGGAGAAAC
Organism: Euceroptres primus; assembly: GCA_037177015.1. Classification (NCBI taxonomy): domain Eukaryota; kingdom Metazoa; phylum Arthropoda; class Insecta; order Hymenoptera; family Figitidae; genus Euceroptres; species Euceroptres primus. Next base: position 1,559 of record JBAGKK010005616.1, on the reverse strand, counting down.
AGTATTTACTAACCTTGATAATAGAAAAATTAATAGAAGTAAATGACAGGATTTTTTGAAAAAAATATATTATCAGGATAAAGAATTAAACTATAGATTTTGATGAATCCCACGTACACTTACTAGCTAATTATGGAGGAATCAATAAATTTAATGAAGAAAATGTCTGTTTTGTGAAGTACGGAGAGGAGTTGCAACACTGTAAACAGCTATAAAGAAAGTAGTTGCTTTTCTGTCGTTAAATGTAGGCAGAACCTATAGTAAGGTTGTGTCTCAGCCAATCACAGGATTTTCAGCTGATCGACAATGCTACCAATGCTTGAAAAAAATAAGAACCAGGCTGCCGTGTTGCTACGTTAATTAGCCAATTTTAAAAATGAAAAACTTAATTATCACTAATAAAATTCAAATTATGAAATAATTTAATACATAGCAGCTTATTAAATGCTTTAGGATTATATTTACTCCATATTAACACATAAATCGCAAACTAAACTTTAGTGATTTCTTTACTGCCAGGTTAAATAGTCGTACACTCAATGTAAAAAATTCTGAGTTCTGTTACCGAAAAACATCAATTTTTACGTTAAATATTATTTCAAATGGAAAATCATTCTTTTAAAGTACCAATCTTGCAATTTTTTATGTTAAACATACACTACATTATCTACATTAGTAAATATGCATTTCCACTAAACCGCATTAACTTTTTGCCCGATTCGATGTCTAATTCCTCCTTAAATTCTGCCAAGTTAAAATTTTATTTCAATATATTTTTTTAAATTAAATTTTTTTGCATCTAGTAATTTTGCAAACGTATTTAAAGTATAAAAGTTTCTGTACCTGGTAAAGGTCGCACCAAACTAAAAGGAACCTTTGGTTTCTCAAAAGCTTTGAAAAACTCTGATAGTTCATCTTCTTGCTTATTATCCTTTAAAAAGAAAAGTCTTATTTACTAAACGTACATTATAGAATACAGACGTATTATTGAGTTTTTACGAAATTAAGTAGAATTGATAAATTAGAAAAATTGTTTATAATGAATAGAAAAGGGTAATTTACATTACTCAATCTTTTTTGGTGGTTTTTTCGAAACCATAAAAAATTATGTCGTCGGGAAGTTGATTAAAAGTTTGTAGAAAACTGTAACTCACCAATCTCAAATTTTTTCTTTTAAACTGACAACAAGTTTTGATATTCCGACATTTTATCACTGAAATTATCATTCAAAAAAGTTTTCAAAATTTTTCTAAATTTCTCATCGAAACATGTATTCTAGCAATAGAAAAATTTGTTTCATACATAATGTGTATTAAACTTCAGAAGCAAGTATCCGCCTATAATTCTTTTTTAATATCGAAAGGTGCACAATCTATATTTTTGTTCTTCTTTAAATAATAATAAGAATTTTGCAAAATACACTCGTCGCTGAATTGAAAGCCCCTGAATTGAGAACTACCTTCATGGTCGTTCACGCTTCACTGATTCTGTCCCCCGTCCCTGAGCGTCCCGCGACGGCGCCATCGCTCGAGCAGTCAGGGCCGCCAGACGTTGTTTAC
>JBAGKK010005605.1:0-12394 GCA_037177015.1 Euceroptres primus | reverse complement strand
GAGAGAGAGAGAGAGAGAGAGAGAGAGAGAGAGAGAGAGAGAGAGAAAGAGAGAGAGAGAGAGAGAGAGAGATACATTGAGGGTGAGACTTGCTGGACAGAGTAGCCGAGTGGAGGGTAAGAGGGAAGAAGCAGGTGAATGAACGGCTCGATCGTACGTACTCGGCTGGCTCGCAAGATCACATATTGCACTGCCAAGCATTCCTGGCCTCTCCCACCCTCGTCGATCGAGCCCATTGGAGATTCGTTCCTACGTTGGTGGAAGGTATATCGCTCCTGTCCTCTGTGTCTCTCTGGCTTTTTAGAAAGGTCTGCTCAAGGTTTACAAGGAGCGGGGATTCTGTACTCTGGATTGATCTCGTCGCAGGATCCCGAGCCGCTGAATGAATGACCTGGTGAGCTGACATTCCGCAAGAGTGGAATAATAAAAGAAAGGCCCAGGTTGTCGGCCCCTTGGTCCATGGGCACTGCCATAACAACCTGAGCGAGTTTCTTCCGTGATCCAGCTACGGTCACCATCCACGGACGGATTTACGGTGAACAATAGATCAGCAGAGGCTCGGGGAAAGGGAGCAGCCACATTCACGCAGGTGAATGAATGACGCGATCGCACGCCTGCCTGAGCTGAGCAGCTCCGACGAGATCACACACAGCACAAGTAAAAGCCTTGGTGAAGCTTGTCTCGGTACGGTATGGCACGGCAAGGCACGTCATTTTCGTGGGATGGTATCGTCTTCCTTGCATTCCAAGTCGGCGCATAAAAGGATGTACAGTTAATCTACCGAGCTGCTTGCTAGCTGCTAGCCAGTCGCACGAGGGGAGGTCATCGAGGCTCCAAGAATCACTCTTTTCTCTCGCGTTTCTTTGTCAATCCCGACTTTGCCATCTGATCGGGGTTCTTCTCCTCTGGGTTGCGACTTCCTCGAGACTTTACATCATCTGAGTTCAGTGTTGCCGATGACCGGAAATTTCCCGGTTTCCGGGGTACCATCTCGATTCCCCCAAATTTTAATTCTCCCGAAGTTTATTTTCCCCAAAAATTAAAACAAAGAAGTACGAGTTTATAGGATAGGAGTGCCCGTTATTAAAAGTCAATGAAGTCGGCAATGACGATATTAAAAAACGAATAGATGTCGCTCAAAAGCACCTCTCGAAATTAAAGCTAATTATATTAGGTGTAGACCACATTTTACGAAGAGAAATAACCAGTTTGACAAATTTTAAGTTAAGTTAGTGTTTTTCAACGAAAATTTATATTTTTAAAGAAAAATCATTACCCCTTGATGGAAAATTACAAGTTCTCTAAATTTGAAGTTATGTTACCGGTTCTCGAGGGAATTATTAGTATTATTAGTATTATTATATTAGAATTATATTAATAATATTTTTATATATTAATAATAATAATAATAATATTTATATATTATATTATTTTTAAATATTAATAATATTTCAATTAATATTTTTATTGAAGTCATCACCAGGGATGTGTAATTACGCGTAGATGGAAGTCTTTTTACGTAAAATACCTAAAGGAGGTGTTTTACGTAAAATATCATTAATATGTAAAATACATGTCGAAAACCTCTGATTGGCTGTCTAATTTAAGTTTTTAATTTTCCGCCACAGAGGTGGCGTCCTAATCTAGAAAACCAAGTAAATTACCACGAGTATTTTACTTACCCATCCCTGGTCATCACCTTTGGATGCAAAATTACAAGTTCATAAAATTTTAGGTTATGTTATGGTTTTTCAAAGGGAAATTAATACTTTTATAAAAATATCAGTACCTTTTGATGGAAAATTACAAGTTTGTAAAATTTTAGGTTATGTTAGGGTTTTTTAAAGGAAATGAATACTTTTATAGAAACATCAGTACCTTTTGATGGAAAATCACAAATTTGTAAAATTTTAGGTTACGTTAGGGTTCTTCAGCAAAAAATGATATTTTTGATTCTATAAAAGTATTCATTTCCCTTCAAATACCCTAACATAACCTAAAATTTTACAAACTTGTAATATTCCATCAAAAGGAACTGATATTTCTATAAAAGTAATTTCTCTCGAAAAAACCCTAACATAACCTAAAATTTTAAAAATTTGTAATTTTCCATCAATAGATACTGCTATTTTTATAAAAGTATTAATTTCTCTCGAAAAACCCTAATATAACCTAATACTTTACAAACTTTAATTTTCCATCAAAAGGTACTTACGTTTCTATAAAAGTATTAATTTCCCTCAAAAAATCCTAACATAACCTAAAATCTTACAAACTTGTAATTTTCCATCAACGGATGATTTTTCTTTAAAAATATCAATTTTTGTTGAAAAAAACTAAAATAACTAATAACAAATTTTTAAAATTTTAGGTTACGTTAGGGTTTTTCAACAAAACTTGATATTTTTGTTTCTATAAAAGTATTCATTTCCCTTGAAATATCCCAATATAACCTAAAATTTTACAACTTGTAATTTTCCATTAATAGATACTGATTTTTCAATAAAGATATTAACTTCCCTCGCAAAACCCTAATATAACCTAAAATTTTACAAATTTTTTTTTTACTATTAATTTTCCTCGAAAAATCCTATCATAACCTAAAATTTTACAAATTTGTAATTTTCCATCAAGGGTTAATGATTTTTCTTTAAAAATATCCATTTTTGTTGAAAAAAACTAAAATAACTTAAAATTTGTCAAACTGGTTATTTCTCTTCAGGACATATGATCTGCACTAATTATAATTAGCTTTAATTTCAAAAAGTGCTTTGGAGAGATATCTATTCGTTTGTTAATATCGTTGTTACCGAATTTCGGGAACGGATCGGAACGATCCATTTAAATTAAGTTTATTAAGTTCAATTGGACGGTAGGCATTCAATTTTCCTAAATTTTATTGTTCTTAAATCTCATTTTTCCCAAAAAACACTAGATTTCATTATAACGAAAAAACGCTGCTCAAGAAATGCAAGATGGGCGTCCAAGGTGAATGAAACCCGATTGTAGGTGACACTTGGTGTCTTGTCCAGCAAGAAGTTGAGGTTATCTTGTATATTTAAAAGTTAAGAAATGTATTCTGTCAATGTCATGGTATTGCTTTTTTTTTATAAACAAAACGATTTTCGAGTTTTAAATGCTATTTTCGTTGAGTTCGAGCAAATATCTCTGTGCTTTAGATAATACCATGCATTTTTTTTTTAAATTAGGAGCCTTACTTTAGAAATGGGATAAAAAAACTTTTTCCAGAAAGACGACTTTTCACTTAAAATTGCACCAAAATAATAATTGTTAATTAAAAATTATTCTAAAGGCCTGGTAATATCAAGGGGGTCTTACTCGATAATACCATGCTTTTGTTTTTAAATTAGAGGCCTTAATTTAATAATGGAACAAAAAAACTTTACCAAATTACGAATTATTCCAAAGGCCTGGTAATTTCAAGCGTGTCTCTTGCGAAATTACCACCCATTAGTTTTTATTTTTTGGGCCTTACTTGAGAAATGGGACAAAAAAAACTTTACCAAATCGACTGCTCCTATTTGAAACAACGTAACTCATTTTTGCGCATTGTCAGACGGACGTCTGTCCCGCTTGCAGCGCCTGACTTATGTCCGTTTGACAATGCGCAAAAATGAGTTACGTTGTTTCAAATAGGAGCAGTCGAAATGACGAATTTTCACTTTAAATTGCACCCAAATTCTAATTCTTAATAATAAATTGTGTTTAAATCGTGGTAATTTCAAGGGGCTCTTACTCGATAAACCCATACATTTATTATTAAATTAGGGTCTTTACTTTAAAAACGGGATAAAAAAGAACTTTGCCAAATCACGCGTTTTCACTGAAAATTGCCCCAAAATTCTAATTGTTGATAAGAAATTGGTTTTATGCCATGGTAATATCAAGGAGGTCTTACTCGATAATACCAAGCCTTTATTTTTTAATTAGGGGCCTTACTCACCTTTTCGAACTCGTAAGCTTAATAAAATGTTATTTCTTAAAATCGCTATTAATATAAATAAAAATGTGAGGTTAGGTTTTTAGCGCGTATTATAATCACAGGATTATTAATCAATGTCTATACGTAATCTTGATAATTATTCGACGATGCAATTTTAAGAACGATGGAACCACTATTGTATAAGGATGACAATATGAAATATGAAAATTATTAAAATTTGAGAATATATGAGCACTTTTTGCACCTACAATTTTATGTTGTTTTTTTTTTAGTTGGTTACTTTCTTTTATTCAAATGTATGATAAATTAATGAATTATGTGCAATAATGATGCAATAAAAATATTCAGAAACACATATTATAGTACTCGGTCAGAGTAAAATGCTACTTTATGTACCTGAAATCAGCCTGATAAGTGGGGGGATTTAAAAATTTAACAAAATACTACAATCTAAAATTGGGAATTAAGGCCATTAATGGAAGAAGTATGCAATTAATTTTTAGTGAAGATTGTTATTTATTCTATAATAAATAATATTTATTCGATAAAAAATGTTAAAAACTATGTTGTTTTGTAATTTAAGCAGATTTCACATAGTAAATTAATGAAATAGTATATTATGCACCTAGGGCGACAAGAGGGACTTTTTTGACGAGTACTGAAAACGTACACAAATCGAAAAAGTCCCTCTCCCCCTTGGTGCATACGATATTTTTTATAACAAATGCAAGATTTCTGCTCATATTTGATTTTGAAACCTATTGTCACGAAAAAATTTCCGTAAGAAGAACTTTTTGTTACGGAAATTTCCGTAACAATAGTCTATTGTCAAGGAAACATTACCGTGGAAATAACTTATTGTTACGGAAATTTTCGTAACAACTCCGCCCATTGTCATGGAAAAATTTCTGTAAGAATAACTCATTGTTACGGAAATTTCCGTTACAATATTTTATTGCCAAGGAAAAATTTCCGTGGGAATAAACTATTGTTACGGAAATTTATGTAACAATAGCCTATTGTCACGGAAAATTTTTCGTATGAATAACTTATTGTTACGGAAATTTCCGTTAAAATAGTCTATTCCCAAGGAAATTTTTCCGTAAAAAATAAAACTATTGTTACGGAAATTTATGTAACAATAGCCTATTATTAGTATTTTTGCAGGTCAATTATTTCAAATCTACGACTAATAGCAAAAAGTGTTTTAGATAAAGGTTAAAGGCCCAAGTTAAAGGCCTCTTTTCTTAAGTTGTTAATCAAATTTAAGACAGGTAAAGCAAAGAGAAAACTTTGGTTCCGCTTATCTTGAAAAAAAAATTCAGACTAATCTGAAACTTTCAGACGATTAATGTCTCATAATAAACTAACTTTTAGTATAGATTGGAAGTTCGAATTCGAGGGCGCACAAATGGGCGAATTTTTCGGTCATTCTTTCCGTGGGAATAGCCTATTGTTATGGAAATTTCCGTATCAATAGGCAAAAAAAATTTCCTAAGAGTTTTTACGGTGAGGGGCTGATTATTGTAAAATGCGAGCTTACAGATGTATAATTTTTATTATTTATATATGACGTCACTTGTTACTCCCTAGGGAGTGAAAAGTAGAGGTTTAGCCTCGCTTAATAGGCATGAAAAAGGGCTGAAATCATGCATGAAATATAAAATTAGAATTAAATATAAATATAAATAAAAAATAAAAATTAGATATAAAAACAGTTAAAAACTGTGTTTTGTAATCTGTCGATTTTGCATAGTAAATAAATAAAAATTATTCAATAAACAATGTTTAAAACTATGTTGTTTAATCATTTCAACTGATTTTACAGTAATAAATGAGAATTATACAATCAAAAATATTATAAACTATGTTTTTTTGTAATTTAAGTTTACTTTACAGTTTGAAAATTTCCGGGAAATTTTCAAATTTGGGTAATATTCGTTCCGCCGCTAGAATAAGTTGGAACACTGTGTTGCCCCACTGAGTTTCCCGACTGAGTTTCTTTCACGATGAAGCTGTGCAAAAGTAGCCAAGGATTAATAAATTTTTCAAACATCTAGCGCTGTTAGACTTTTTAGAATTTTTATAGCACTTTTATGAATCATGCTGGATATGCTTAAAAAACGCTTGAAAGGTACAATTACAAAGCACGTTGTGATGGTGCCTTTCTAATAACTATTCAGCACTGGTATTCAGTTATAGATTATTCTTCGTTTTCCTTTAGGAATGCTTATACCATGAATGCCACAGTGTTAATAAGTCCAAATGGTGTTAATATACCGCATGATTTCCGTTAGGTATTGCTTTTTACTCAGTACATTCTTGTTTCCATGGGAAAAACGAGTTTGTGATTGGTGGAATGTTTAGCTTTGTTGTAACAAATGGAGTACTTTGTACCTTTTTCAAAATCTAGTTGGAATTCAAATTGACATTGATGTGTCAAGATATCTAAATTTTGATTGCAAATGGCTGTAATTTTCATCTAGAAAATGCGCTGGGAATTTTAGCAAGGAAATACCTTCCAGAGCGTTAACGGTGTTTAGAAGTCGATTGATCTGAACTTCAGCGAGTCTTAAAAAGGAGAGATCAGGAGAAGAAAAGTGGAATCGACAGATCATCTGATCAGTAAACAGGATCGACTCAAGTTATTTTGCTGCCCTAGGTTTGCTCTGATATTGTTACACTCTTCTGACTCAAATGAAATAAACAGCAGAAAAAAGTCTCTAATAAGCACTTTTTATAAGATCTCATTTGTTGTATAACAATAAATTTTTTGTAATTGACAGAATCCATTTCAAATCATGCAGGCCGGCGCACAGTGGGAAAAAAATGACTTTTTTGGATCATAATAACGTAAAGCCCACAAATATTGACTAATTTGGACGTAAAAAATTTGAAAAAAAAGCTGATAAAATTTTCCAGAGAGTTTTCGAGCCTGAATTTTTATTTAGTTTTCCAATTTTTTTATAAATAAACAAATATGACGAAAAAATGGCCATTTTTTCTATTTGACGTTCCCGGTGCCCGTCAATAATAGGAAAATTGTTGCAATCGCCTGAGTTTCATAAAGTAACATTAGTTAAAGATGTTCCATCATGATATAATGAACAAAAAAAAATTTTATAAACGAATTATTTGTTGAACGTGTGTTTTCTATAATTTTCAATAATTTTACGTTTTTTGAAGTTATATTGCAAGAAATCTGGATGGAAACAATATTATAATGGAGAAAATTTCTCTTAAGATTATTCTCGTTAATATTATAAACAAATTTAATAAACAAATAATGCATTATTCAGGCATTTGTTGACGGAAAAATTCGTTTTTTTTCAAGGCCAGTACTTTTAATTGGGAGCTTCATGATAACTTCAGTGACATTCATAATTAGTTGATAAATTTTATGTTTTTCTTAAACAAATTTAATAAACAAATGCATTATTCGGGCATCTGTCGACGAACAAATTCTTTTTTTCGATGTCAGTCCTTTTAATTAGGAACTTCATGATAATTTCAACAAACTTCATAATTAGTCGATAAATATTATGACTTTTTTAAAAAAAGTTAATAAACAAATATATTATTCGGGCGTTTGTCAACGGAATCGTTTTTTTCAATGTCAGTCGTTTTAATTGGGAGCTTCATGATAATTTCAGCAACATTCATAATCAGTTTATTAATTTTATGTTTTTTTCAACAAATTTAATTTAAAAATGCATTATTCGGGCATTTGTCGACGGCAAAATTCGTTTTTCTTCAATGTCAGTCGTTTCGATTGGGAAGTCCATTAGTCCATGGCAATTTCATCAACACTCATACTTAGCTGATAAATTGTATGATTTTGTAAAACAAATTTAATAACAAAATGTATTATTTGGGTATTTGTCGACGACACAATTTGTTTTTTTTTTCATTGTCAGTCCTTTCAATTGGGAACTCCATGATAATTCAACAACATTCATGATTATTTGTTTATTAAATTTCTTTTAAAAAATCATATAATTTATTAACTAAGTATGAGTGTTGATAAAAGTACCATGAACTTTCCAATTAAAAGGACTGACATTAAAAAAAAACGAATTTTTCCGTCGTCAAATGCCCGAATAATACATTTGTTTATTAAATTTGTTTTTGTACGTGGAAAATAAGGAGACAAGTATTTTTTTAAATTAACATAGCAATATTTCTAAATTTTTTACGAATATTTAAAAATTTTAAGTATAAAATGAGTTTTTTGGAAATTTTACTTTAAAAACCTTATCATTTTTGTAATTTTTGAGATATTATGGTTTTTCTTATTTCAGTTTATACAATTTCCTGTACTCTTTCAAAATTCATGAAAAAGTTGAAAAATAATAAAAAATGGCAAAGTTATTTCGATTTAAAAAAAAAATGAAAAAAGTTTTCCTCAAAAATCCCACCCTTTTTTCTCTGAAATTTTTAGGAATAATAGATACTAATATAGTCTACTTACTATACATTTCCCATTTAGTATTTTTTTGTTTCTCAGGAGAAAAAAATTATTTCAGATTTTTTGTCAAAACCTTGCCATTTTTGCGATTTTTGAGACATTAAAGTTTTCCTTGTTCCAGTTTGTAAAGTTTTTTTTCACTGCTTCGAAACCGATTTAAAAAACCAAGAAAGAATAAAAAATGGTAAAGCTATTTTGATTTTTTGAAAAATTGAAACACGAAATTTTATTAAAACAGCTATTTTTCTTTTCTGAAATTTTCAAGAGTGACAGGTAATATATATTCAAGGCGGACTTTTTTTCGCGGGAAATAAACGCCGATTCGTGTGATACTTATTTTTTTTACTTCAGAGTATTTATTTACGTTTCGACTTAACTGTATTTATTTACGTTTCGACTTAACTGTTGGAATAATCCTGTGAAACGTCGAATACAAATTCTAGTTGTAATTTTGGGTAATTCCTGTTGCACTTTAGAGTTTTTAATGTTTGAGACAATTATTAAGGCTGCAAAAAGTGTTTTTTCAGAGGGCAGATTAAAATGTCTAGATTATGAAAAACTGCATAAAAATGTTTTGATAAAATTTCGTATTTTAATTTTTTAAAAACTCAAAATAGCTTTACCATTTTTATTCTTTCTTGCTTTTTCTCATCGGTTTGGAAAGAGTGAAAAAAACTTGACAAACTGGAAGAAGGAAAACCTTAAAATCTCAAAAATGGAAAGATTTTGAAAAAAATCGAAATTAATTTTTTTCTCCCGAAAAACAATAAAATACCCAATTTGAAAGTAGACTATATTAGTACCTATTGTTCCTAAAAAAGTCAGGGGCAAAAAGGTGGGGTTTTTGAGAAAATTTTTTAAAATTTGTTTAAAAAAATCGAAATAACTTTAATACTTTTTATTCTTAAGTTTTTAGGGGGATTTTGAATTTGAATTTTGGATTTGAATTTACAGAAAACAGTATAAACTGAAATAAGAAGAACTTTAATATCTCAAAAATTGCAAAAATGGCAAGGTTTTGAAAAAAAATCTAAACTAATTTTTTTCTCATAAAAAATAAAAAAATAATAAATGGGAAATTTATGGTAAGTAGACTATATTAGTACCTATTATTCCTAAAAATTTCAGAGAAAAGAAGATGGGTTTTTTGAGAAAAACTTTTTTTAGTTTTTCCAAAAAATCAAAATAACTTTACCATTTTTTATTATTTTTTAACTTTTTCTCTGGATTTTAAAAGAGTGCAGAAAACTGAATAAACTGAAATAAGAAAACCCTTAATATCTCAAAAATTGCAAAAATGGCAAGGTTTTAAAAAAAATCGAAATTAATTTTTTTCTCCTGACAAACAGAAAAATATTAAATGGGAAATTTATGGTAAGTACCATAAATATATTAGTACCTATTATTCCACGTACAAAAACATAAGCCAATTCTGAACATGTCACACGCCGGCCTGCATGATTTGAAATGGATTCGATCAATTATGATATATTGTTTTCTAATTATCAAATTATTTCGGCAATTTCCTTTCAAGTGCAAGTAAATAAAAATGATTTGACCACATGAATTAGGGCAAAAGAACAATCTGATCGAACAAGAAAATAAAACTTTTTTGTTCAGATGAAGAAAGCAAAGGAAAATTCAAGTTTATTTTCTACAACCTACATGGATAGCTCCTCTGCTCTGCTGGCTGAGTGTTTCGAGCAGAAGAAGGAATGTGAGGCACTTGTGAGCGAAAAATAGAGAAAAGGAGACTGTCTGCTCTCAGAAACGGGGATCCGGGAGAAAGTATCAATGAATCGAATTCATAATACTAAGTTTAGTGAGATAGTTTTCAACATTCTATTGATCAAATTAAATTTACTTAATTAACAGTTATCAATGGTTTAATTAAAGTTATCTTTTCAATTGTAGGATTCGAAAAGAATATTGGCGTTGCTCTCAGGACCCGAAGTATATGTCTTTAAAAATTATCATCATATATTATATTCGAGATTCATAAGACCTCGAAATTCGTCAGGGGCGTCGTGCCGTCTCGATCCGAAAATCGAAGAGTTCATCAGGCAGAAAAAACCTCGTCTGAACTGGTTGTCTTGTGTAAGATTGCATAAATGTGTGTGTACGTTCGACATACACGATAAGCGAGTTTCTGAAGCTTTCGTTTGCGTATGAAGACACTAGGTGACGGCTTTTAAATCACGACTCTCAGGTGGAGCTTAAATACCTGTGAATTAAAAATTTCCAACTTTCCTTGTGAATTCAATTTTCAATTAAACAGAAATATTAACTTGAGAACTATTACTGGATCTGTAGCCTCAGTCAGAAGAATCTCTTGGGTCAATGATCTTTGCTTTCTTCATCTGAACAAGATACATCCGTAAACTAAAATCTGAACTCGTTCTGTACCTCTGCCTCTTATCCAACATTTCAAAATTACTTTTCTAAACCCCAGATCCTGAACTTTCAAAAGTGTCCTCACAACGGTTTTTACTGTTTTGCCCACTGGGACACGTAACTGATCTTGATCTCTTGTCAGCTCGCTCTTTAGTGCATCATATAGCTTTTGTGCACCACAAAATACCTGATCCTATTCCTGGACTTAAAACCTGATCATCTAATGCACAGTGGTCAAAAAGTACTCATTCAAGAAACCACTACACTTGTGGTCTTCTCCGAAATTTAACCCGAGGTCCTGGTACTGGTACGGATAATTGCTCCTCGTTTACTACCAAGAGATCCGGGTTATTTTACTGTCTATTTCTCAGGAGAGGGTGGAAAGTAGCCGTGTGAAATATTCTCTAATGCAAGTGCTCACGTATCATGTATATATGGAAGTACAGATGGAGTATATCGATCCATCTAAGACCCCCAGCATAAGACCCAGCTCAAGAATATTATATGGGGTTGATCTTATGGTTTCATGGCGTTAGCCGTGGCCGGTGGCCCCGGGACTCGGAGCTTGCCTTGGCGTTGGAGGAATGCGGGACGGGCAAATCGCGGTCGGTCCGCTTGCGCCTTGTTCCCATGCATTCCTTAGCCCCTCTCCTTGGCCATCTCCTTCTCCATCACCTCCACCTCTTTCCCCTGTCACCCCCTCTTTCACCACCTCCACCCCTTCACCCTCGATCGTCCGCTGACTCCACGATTACGAGGCTCCTTGTTCCTCCAGGACCCCATTTCTTTTGGGAGCCGGCTCCAGAGGAAGCCTCGTTATGGGGCTTGGACGATCAATTTTTACGTTTCACACAGCTACGTGGATCCACGATGCTGAAGGGACACCGCCCCGTGGTTCTCGTTCTCTCCTCCAAACTGGTCCACATCTAAAGTATTCCACGTAATCCGAAAGACATTCAATATGTCGAGGTCCATTGCTGATTCCACGGTACGTGTAGACGAGTTGCTAATTGAAGGGAAGTCTCCATTCTGAAACTTTGTCTAGTTTGTTTTCTCTCACTGAAGCAAGTAATTTGTATGGAGAAAACTGGATATTCAAAATGTGGATGGTCATCTCGAATATTTAGATATCTTAGACTTTAGAATTCAGCAGATAAAAAGGATTATTCAAGATTAACATCTGGGATATTCAAGTTTAACGTCTTAGATATTGAGTTGTGACAGGTTGGAAGACATGTTGTTTTACCCTTTATAAAAAATCGTCGATGATATTTCTTTGGCTATGTCAGGCGAATCCAACTCGACAAGTGCAGGGATTTTGGATGATTCTAAAAGATTCTGGTAACATCTAGAAGATTCTAGAAGGTTACGAAAGTGTACAGAAGATTCTGGAAGAGTCTAGTATATTTCATAGAATATTATAGAATTTTGGGACGTTATTTAAGATTTTATAAGATTGTTATAGGAAAAGATTCGGAAAAGATAGAAAACTTATCAGGCGTTGTATATTTGATAAAGTGTACTGGTTGTAATAAAGTTTATATCGGTGAAACTGGTAGGAGGTTGAA
>JBAGKK010005584.1:0-12397 GCA_037177015.1 Euceroptres primus | reverse complement strand
CCACAGTAGTGGAATCCGATAAATTTGATAGCACATTAATTCCAAATAAAACCGAAAATAATCAATCGAGTGAGTCAAAATCAGAAAACAAAGAGTACATTCCTTCAGAAAAATTTAAAAAATCAATTGCTAATAAATCAAGTGTTTTGAAACAATTAATAAAATCAAAAAATAATAATAGCTTGTCAGATCAATATTTCCAAGTAACCCGTCAAGTTAATTTGACTAAATTAATCAAAACAAAAGTAAAAGGTGATCATAACATAGTTGATCTGGTCGATAGCTTAAAACGTGCTTATTCGTCAAACAAATCGGTTTATCAATTACAAGGTGAATTCGGCAGCATTTATCAATGGGATAACGAAAAAGTAATCTCTTACGCGACTAGAGTTCAGGAAATTGGGGATAAAATTTTAGACTGTCACAAAAGAAATTATCAGGATGAAGAAGATGCAACTTTTGGAACATCATTAGAAGCAGATCTTAAAGATTGCTTTTACGAGGATTCAAATCAGAAATCGAATCAAGATTAGGAAAAAGGACTCTTTTAAACTCGCAGTAAATAATGCAATTCAAATTCAAAGAAAATTGGCTGCAACCGCAGCCTTGCGTTCCAGTAGACCCTCATCTAAAAACAAAGAAGAAACAATAGTTGAAAATAGGAGAGATAAAATTCATTTAGCTCAGAAGTAAATAAGTTGTCAAATGTGCGGTAAAAGAGGACATATCGCCCCAACCTGCAGATAACTGAATCAATTAAATCAGGGTAATCTTCAAGATTACCATTAAAGAAGTTGGCAACTAACAAATAGGTTTAACCCTCAACAAAATAGAGATAATAGACGTCAACCATTCAACATCAGATTCCAACAAAATACAGATAACCAATGAGGCTCGCCTCAACAATACCAGAGTCAATGGACTCCGCGTCAATAGAACCTGGGTCAATGGACTCAGCGTTAACAGAACCAGGATCAATGGAAACCTCAGCCTAGGCAAGGTCAATGGCAGCAATCCCCAAATAACAGGTCATTTCAAGGTCCTCCTTTCAAAGAGAGAATTAATAATACTAGAAATCCCAATCAAACTCAAGATACATAATACATAATACAAGATACATAATACAAATGAATGCCGTAAAAGAATGTATAATCAACAAAATCAACAACAACAGCAACGACAACCTGCTAGATTCCTACCACAAAATTCAAGAAACCAGGGACACTCCAGGCCCCTCCCCGCACAGGGTGTAGCGAAGGAGGCCTTGTAAGAAATAATTTTACAGCACCCGACACCAATAAAAAGGAAATAAGAATAAATCTAAGCTCCAGTAATCCTATTCCATCTATTAAAATTATTATACCCGCTGATGGCCTAAAAAGTCCGGCTCGTATGATGATAGACACGGGAGCCGGTAGAAGTTTATTAAAATTAAACATTCTTGAACATTCAGTCAACATTAGTCAAAAGGAAATATTACGGCTCACAGGAATAAATGAACTTCCAGTATACACTTCAGGTCACGTTCAATTGAACATTTTTGGATATCCCACAACTTTCCATTTAATACCAAACGGCGTACCAGTAGAAGATGAAGTTTTAGGATCCGAATTTTTTGTTGATAATAATGTCAGTATTGATTATATTTTAAAGTGTCTAGAAATCGAGAATAATAAATATCCTTTTCAAACTGCAGAATCTATAATTTTGCCAGCTCGTTCTGTTTCTGATATAGCAATTGAAATTCAAAATGTGGAAAAAGAAACAGGATATGTTCCTCAGATATCTATTGGACAAGAAATTTATATAGGTAATGCCCTTGTTACAAATCACGATGGAAAAGCTTATTTAAAAGCCGCAAATACACACACGAATCCAATAAAAATTTCAATCCCATTAGTTACTTTAGGAGATTTCGAAGAAGTTGAAATTAATAAAACAGAAAAGATTACACATAAAAATACGATTGCAGGAAATTGTAAAAGTAATCATTATTCTCCTGAAGAAACCTTTCAATAATTTATTATGCTAGACGAAACTCTGCATAATATTGATAAATTTTATAATATTATAGGTGAAAATAGAATCGATCCAATTACTTCAAAACAATATAGATTTCCTCCGGCACACAAAGAGAAAATAACATTACATTACAATACTCCAGTGTTCATCGTGACAAAAAAATTAGATTCATAAGGAAATAAGAAATGGAGAATGGTCCTTGATTCTAGAAAATTAAATGAAAAAACAATTACGGACAACTTTCCTCTGCCATGCATTGTTGATATTCTTGACCAGATAAGTAATGCATGATATTTCTCAGTTTTTGATCTGGCCACCAAATTTCATCATATACCCATGGATCCATAAGATTCACGCAAAACAGCCTTTTCGACACCTTACGGACATTATGAATTTGACAGAACGCTCTTCGTATTAAAGAACGGTCCCAGTGAATTTCAACGTTTAATGAACATTTGCTTGGTCGGACTAATTGAAACAGAACTCTTTGTTTACTGATGCAGATGACATTGTTATTACTCGGAAACATTAGAAGAACACGAAGCAAAATTTATCAAACTAATGGACCGTCTGCGTTACGCTAATTTACACTAACAGCCTAATAAATGCGAATTTCTGAGACGCAAATTAACTTATTTAGGCCATATTGTCGACAAAGATGGAGTTCGTTTGGACCTTATAAAGATAGAAGCAGTTAGTAAATTTCCTGTTCCGAAAAATTAAAAATTTTCTGTTGATCTCGAACAAGTATTTTTACCAGATATTGATACCCAAGCGAAAGATTTACAACTCAGGGAAACGGACGACTAAAACCGTCAGCCATCAGAACCGTTCCCTGCAGAGAAAGACCTGCCGGCTGGAAACACGAAAACCGTAAGCAATATAGTCGATTGCCGAGACCAACTTACAATGCGAAAGGACAACTACGCCTATTTCATTTCAACGAGCGGAGAACCTAGAGATAATGGATCAAAATCATTGTTTAAAAGAAACGAATTACCGAAATTTAAAAATCTCTGTTTGGGCCATACAAAGGAATACTGTCGTGGTCAATAGTACCATTTAGCTTTACCAATTGAATCGGAAGAAAAACAAAATTTTACCGAAACTTTCAATAATATTAAATTGTCAATTTTTCTTTACACGCAAAAGCTAAAGACCTCAAGTTACGTTCTATCAGTGTAGAAAAAACATTACAGATAAACAACATATCTTGGGAAGAAATCTTAAACACAATAAGTTTTGTTTTTTCTGATTCACCAAAAAAAATTATAATATGCACGGGTATAACATAATATGCAACAAAGGAACAACAAGCTAAATTAATTGAAGAAGCTCATTCCTCAGCGTTAGGTGGACACAAAGGGGTCACAAAAACCTGTAATAGAATCCGTCAAAATTATTACTGGTAGAACATGAAATTAGACATTCAAAAATATATTCAAACTTGTTTAAAGTGTCAAATAAAGAAAATTGTCCGCGTCAAAACAAAAGAACCTATGGTTATTACTGACACATCTGGTACAGCATTTGAAAAAATTTCCATGGACATTGTAGGCCCATTGCCGGCAACAAGGAAAGAAAATGAATATATTTTAACTATTCAAGACAATTTTACCAAATATTCCTTAGCCATCGCTCTTCCTAATGCTCTCGCAAGCACTATTGCCGACGCTCTTGTAAAAAAATTCATATGCATTTTCGGATCATCGAAAGCAGTTCTTACCGATCAAGGAAGAAATTTTCTTAGTAATCTCATAAGAAGACTAGCAAAAAGATTCAGACCCAGACAATTTAAAACAACAGCGTTTCATCCTCAATCAAACGGTTCTCTTGAAAGGTCAGATCATATACTTGCAGAGTATTTAAAACAATTCGTCAACAAGAATTCTCAATGGGATGACTGGCTTAAATTAGTGACTTTTTCTTATAACACTAGCATTCATGAAGGAACGCGTTGCACTCCGTATGAATTAGTTTTTGGTAAGTTAGCCAGACAACCGTCCAGTGAACCTCCTGCAAAAAATGAAAAATTAGAAACCTACGATGATTATCTAACTAAATTAATGATTCGTTTACACGAAATTAGGGCAATTGCTAGAGAACATTTAATCACAACAAAAGAAAAATCCAAGAGATATTATGATAGAAAAATTAATCCACAAGAATTCAATGTAGACGACGAAGTATTTTTATTAAGTGAACCGAAGCCTAAGAAATTTGACAATTATTAGTCAGGACCTCATAAAGTTCTAGAAGTATTAGGAAAAGGCAATGTTAAAATTCAAGTTAAAAATAGACCGAAAGTAGTGCATGTTAATCGACTTAAGCGATCTAGAATAAAGACACTCGATTAACAATTCATCGTATCTAAATAATGAAATATTTCAGATTCTATTTTCTCAATGAATCCCATTCACCGAAGAAGAATAGATATTTACTGTGACTTTCTTACTCGACATACTGACATGGTTTTGTTGTGGCCATTTTTGATTCGAAATAAAATTTTTAATCGAAATGATTGTAACATTCCTAGATGGATAAATAATCTAACAAAGCGGAACACAGTCAAGGATATTATCTTAACAATCAAAACTCGTGGGCCATCTGCTTTTTACAATTTTTTATTAAGCCTACGACAAGCTCACCAAGGACTTTTTGCAGATCTTTTAGAAGAGGTATTCAAAAAAAAAACCTTTAATAAAATCAGTAAATCAAAATTAAATAAAATAAAATAAGAAGAAAAAATAGAAAGGTCCTATAATTAATAAAAGAGTACATTTTCCTTTTTAAAAAACTGGAAAACTCATATTCCAGACATGGGATCCAGAAAGAAACTATGTAGAAGTCTTCTTAATGATGCTCGTACTCTGGAGAACGGGAGTCGAAGCAATCATCGGTTATGACTGCGGCTGCAACCAGCTAAATTTAACAACACTATCCCTTCTGGAGGTAGGAGAGTGCGACATACCTGATCCACAAGTAAAGGTAGAATCTGTCTATATTCAGCTAGTGCAAATCAGCGACTTTACTCTCACTAAGATTAGGCAATGTAAAATTGAAATTAAACGGACAATTTCTTATTGTGGGATGCACTCTCACATATCTGCTGTAAAAAATAGTCAAAGTGAATACATACACGATATCTCACGGGATCAGTGCAACACCTTACATCTATCAGGAATGATATCATTAGGTCCTAACATTCAAATATCGAATCTAAAGATCAATCAAACCTCATATCATAGAGTCTTATTAGCAGGATCTATAGCAATTAATCGAGATTGCTCTGGAAAACAGTACTCTGACCCTTTTAGAACTTGGAATAATGTCATCGTTCAAGGAGTAGTAACAATTACATCAAAGGAATTTTATGCTTCAGTAAATTTAAATACATTTGCCATCTGGAATCGTGTGTTCACCTTCTGAAACACACTGTATCGATGAAGGAGGACAAACCTTCTGGGAATCCTTACCACTAGATATTTGTCAACACAATAAATACGAAGTTTTATACGAAGATAATGCAAATAAAACTCAAGAAAATTATACGGAAAAATCTGAAATTTTATATTCATTAAATACACAAGATATAACATGTGTACTTACACAAAGAGCACAAAATCCGCGATGCAATCTATGGACAAATCATTATGTTCAAAACAGAACACTCTAAATTATTAATTGTAGAAGTCAGGTCAGGAAACTCAATTTTACAAAATAAGAAACCTCTTGTTCAAAATATGGATCTCTTCACTTACGTTAACTCTAAATTTATATATGTAGAAAGACACATTCGCACTCAAATGAACAGACTTTATTATGACGTTCTAATTCAGAAATTTCAACTTGAAGAACAGGTTTTCAAAAACACACTATTATTAGCCACTCAAACTCCTGATGAATTTCCATATAATTTGATGAAAGGTCCAGGATTCATGTTCATAATCGCCGGAGAGGTAGCGCACATAATTAAATGTATTCCAGTCGAAGTTAAATATCGTCAAACTGAAGAATGTTACGTTCATTTACCGGTTTATAAGAGAAATCAAACCCTATTCCTTACACCGCGAACACATATTTTAACAAATAAAGGCACTCAAACAAATTGTAACTCCTTCATTCTGACAATGTATTTCTTAGGAAATGCTTGATATAAAATGCTTCCAAATCCAGTCGAATCTTTAGGTCCTACCGTTATGAGACCACTAACTAAACCACCGTGGCATTACACTAATCCTTCTTCACTCGCGACTAGCGGAATTTGTTCCCAAACGGACTTGGACAAACTTCGGGACCACATTATGTTCCCTGCGGAAAAACTGATTGTTCTAGACACTTTAGCTCGCGGAATAACAGTTCAATCAACATTGAACCAAGGAATCTCATTAATGAATCTTTTAGACAAAGAAACAATGGAAAAAACCGCGCAAACTGCATGGTAAAAAATATGAACAGTATTTTCAGGTTTCGGTACAGTTAGTGCCGGATTTATTGGCATCATAATTATTATTGAGGCCGTGAAACTTGTAATTGATACGATAATTCATGGCTATGCATTATACACCGTCTTTGGATGGTGTTTTCATTTAATAGGATCTATCTGGGACTCGGTCACTAACCTCTTATCACATTTAGGTAAACGACACTCGAGCACTCAAAAGAAAATTGACGCTGACAAAGTCGACCCAGACCCTACTGCGCCACATTTAAACGAGTCGTACACCGAAGTAAAGTCAGGTAACAACGAAGCACCAAAAGACGCATCCATCTATCCTCAAACACAACTTTCTGAATTTACGAAACAATCTTTTCACTTCTAACTAAGCATGAACTCTGCAGCACCAGTTGAAAAGCTCAATTTGATTTTGAAAAAAAAGGGAGAATCAGAAATCTACTGTGACTACAGCATTAGAAAAAATTCCAAGAATACACTCTTTTTCGAAATTACAGTGAATTATAAAAATCACATATTCAAAAAATTTGGCCAAGATCCCGAAATTACAAACCAAGCGTAGCTCAAGAAATCCTAGAGATCGAAACCTAGAGATACCGACCTAGAGATACCGAAACTTGAATCCATCATAGAAAATCATTTCTTTCCTCCAATCGATATACTTTCTGAACTAGAAGAATATTGCAAAGAAAACAAATACGAACTCAGTTTACCGTATTTCACATTAAAATCTCTCCTACTGTCACTACCTACATATCGATTTTTAAAACAGAAAATTACAGTTAAAGTGGATGAGGAAATATAAGAACAAAATCAATGATACAAGCAGCGAGTAAGATTTTTCATATCTTGATTAAAAAATTAAAAGATGATGAGACACACAAATTCATTGACTGTTTCCAAAATATGAGTTTAAATACACAAGAAGAAAATTCTACACCGGATTACCAAATACTTAGCACGTCACAAACAAACACAAAATTCTTCAATCGAAAAAGACAGAGAAATAATACAGTAAATCTATTTCCGCCAAATAAAAGATACACACACAAATTACCAATCAAACCCATCCCTATCAGAACCGAATCCATTGCTCATCCTAAATCCTATAAAAGATGCATGAAATGCCGACACAGACTTCTAAACCCGTATGAACGTTGCTGCTAAACTACATTTCTTTTAAAGAAATCCTTCATTAGCATGAATGATTCATATAACAATCTTCCTGGACCATCAACAACATCATCGTCAACATCAACTACATCAAAAAATACTCTCAATATAATAGGGAATGATTGTATAGTGTCTCTCAGTACGGAAGCAATGCAAGGTCATAAAAGTTATATTCAAATTTTATACAATTTGGCACTGGAGTACGGACTCCCTCAGCCAGAATTAGTTACAACAGTTCTCAGAATAAAATTTTTGATGCCAGTATACACTGTTCATTGCTCAGATAACGATAAAATCATGGCAGAATCTGCTTATTCTCCAATAATAGCTAGTCAAATGGCAGCACTTAAATTATTAAGATTTTTTGTGCTTACTCACGATTTATGTGACGAAAAAGACCTTTATCACAAAACAATCAATTCTAAAACTCGCGAAATAGGAACACAAACTAAATCAAACTAAACCACGACCTAAATTAATACAATGGGGAAAGTCTAGCAGATATTGCCTAACTAGAGGTCATACGATAAAAGATTGCCCACTTCAAAGAAACAAAAGATACAAAATTTTCAAAAAGAAATCCAATCCCAAAACAAACCCAGTACTTAGCTTACCAGAAAACACATACCTTCATAAAACCATAAATCTTATACGCACGTTTTATCTCTAACGTTATTAACATTTCATAAGTACTCGTGCTAATCTTCCTTTTCTGATTACAGCCAAACCTATTCATCTCTTTCATACTGCATGTTCGGAGTTTCATCTTATGGTAAACATAAAAATCCTTTTATTCTAGGAATTCAAGAAGCAGCATGTTAAGGACAATCTCAGTCATCATTCTACTCTTTGTATCAATGAAATATTAGATTTTGGAGATCAATTACTCGAAACTTTTGAAGAATTTACTATATATTGCAAGGACGATTAAAAATTCTTTCACCGACGAAATTTCTGGCGAAGAACAAAAAATTCGAATGCTCTTTAACGAAATCAAAATGATGGTAAATAATATACTAAATTCAGGATTGAAAACTCAGAACTTCCACAATGCCTTATTAAAAATGAAAACTCCAGGCAATGCCACTTTATTCTGGCAGGAGGAAGGAACCTATATTTTTTCTACATTACTATCAAGCGTTTTTGAGACGATCGTTCGTGTAAATATTACAATCAATAGATTTAAACATTGGCATAGTAAATTTCCCAATTCAATGAACAATTTATATAATCTATTTGAAATTTCCTGGATTACCAACATAGAAGAACCCACAAGTTAATATATCCTCTGTTTACAACAATTAACCAGCATGGTAATTTTTGCAACTGATGGTGAATGGAATCCTCTATTGCAATCTTTAATTCCCTCAGAATTGATTAGTAATATCCCGTATAATGCAACCCTTTTTGACCTATTACAAAGCTGAAAAATTCGACTATTCCTTATCCAAGAAAAATTAGTCATTTCACGAACATTTCCTATTATTTCAAAACCTCAATTTCGCCTCTTTAAGCCTCATACGTTGCCTATTTTTAACACATTCAACACAAACTATATCACAGCCATTTACATTCAATCCAGAATGCCTTATGTAGCTCTTTCATTCGATAATCAGATATATTTCTCTCTTGATCAACATTTGCTAAATTCCTGTTTCGAAACTTCTGTAGGAAAAGTATGTCAATTTACTCCTTTAATAAAAAGCAAGGTAATTAATCCAACTTGTGAAATCGCACTTCTTACGGAAAATATTCCAAATTTCATCTTCAATTTACCTAACAAAATTTCTTGGTCTTCTCTCGATTTCTATCACGGATGGTTGTACTCTACACACGTTCCCATTTAAATTCATCTTCATTGTTTACGTGCAATTCAAATTAAAGGTACGCTTTTGGATTCTGGAATTTCACAAATTAAACCGGAATGCCCTATAGAAAGCAATAATTTAATATTTCCTAAAATAAATAAAAAGGTAAATTCACTTTCATTCATTATTCCTATGACGGAATTTTCATTGAATCTCAATAAAACATATCCAAACCCTTTTTTAACTTTTCTTTAAATTCAAGTGCATTACTTGAATCATTCTGCTCTCAATGGAATAATAATGAAATGATAGAGTTGTCCAATATCCAAACCCTTTTTTAACTTTTCTTTAAATTCAAGTGCATTACTTGAATCATTCTGCTCTCAATGAAATAATAATGAAATGATAGAGTTGTCCAATATCGAACAACAACTTTTACCTATTATCAAATGCAGAAGTTTAACAATAAAAAAATCAAACCAATTGTAGAACTGCAAACCCTGTATCTATATGCCATTATGATAATCCCTATAATTATTATCCTCATCTTATTTTCAATATCCATTCTCATTCTCTATATTAAAATTCGCCGAAATTTAATAATCTTAAAATCATTTGAATCTGGTTTTACTCACCAAAATCTGGATTCAATCAAAGACGAAACAGATCCCATCCAATTTGGAACTTCGTCAGTCTTTAACTCACCATTCTCAAAAGGAAGATCGGTAATTTCCGAAACTCTTATTTAAAAACAAAAAAAAACTATATTTAAAAATTATCTACAGTCACTATTTACTATTTACACTATTCGCACTAAAATAAAAAAACAAAACACAGTTCTCCGGTCCTATTCTTCTATACTCCTCAGTCATAATACTATAATCAAAACAAATGCTTTGTATTAATCAAAAGGTTTAATATTAAACATTCCTCTTATCTTTTCAATTTCTTTTCTTTCTCTTACCCTTTCTAACTTCCAGTTCATAATTTGATATTTTATATCATTTAGTATAAAAGGCAAATGCCAGTCCCCATCATTTTGATCTTTGATCGCATCTTTTATTGCGTTTATTCGTTTGTCACGCTATTGTCTGCACATTTCTGTCCAGTGCAAAGGCAGTTCAATTTTCATATTACCCTCTATCTTAAAACTAGCTGGTTTCACCAGATAACGAACATTATTCTCGTCATATCTGATAGTTTCCCTTTGGACCTACACATAAAAAAATATTTTTTTTAACACGAAAAAATCTTTGATTTTCCATATATCAAGTTTCTTATTTAAATCATGCCTAATACTTACCAATATCAGCTGACGATTTTGAAAGGTACAAAGTTCTCCCTTAATTAAAAATATCCCTTTAGGATGTGCCTCAAACTGTTTTTTGATCTCAGCTATCAAGATTTGTTGTTGACTTAATGGGAAGTCTGCCCACCAACCAGGCCCTTCATAAACGAATTTTCCCAACTTTATCACAACAAATCTATAGTGATGGTCTCTATATTTCCAGACATCATCATAAAATGGCACAACCTCAAATCTGTTCATTACATTGTTCTGATTTCCGACCACTTAATTATCATCCACGACCATTTCGCTATATCCTCGGTTGCGTTGCTCATTTGTTCTCGCGAATCAATTCTTTCATCTTCCACTTCTGGGACACTGGCAACCAAATCAAGTAAAGCATCTAAACTATCACTTGATGCACTTCGACGATTAGTCGAAGTACTCATCTGTTCGGTTTTTTGTTGAGGTACGTCAAAATCAACACTCATTAGATGTGACATACTCAACTCTTCACTCTTAAAAACACTATCTATTCCATGCCACATTTTTTTGCGTTTATCGTTTGAAGAACTTGTCTTAAACTGACGGTCTAGCACTTCCGGACATATCTCGAAGCCTTTTCCTCAACTTTCTCACTGGTTAAAACCCCTGAATTTTCACTAAGAACCCTAAATTTCCAGTCGAACCTTACCTTTTACTTCCACTTTTTGGGCAACATCTGGATTACATCTAAACATAAACTAAATTGTACCCAAACTACATAACCGGAAAGTCAACACGAAGCTATTAGTCCTAGAATTCCATATTGTCAAGACATGAGAAGAAAGAAATTTTATTTTCTCGCCTCTTAAGTACCATACAAACGAAAGGATGTCCTTTGCCACTTTTCTACCTTTTTTCCCTATACAAATAGCTCCCTCATAAATATATTTTTTTTCACTTTCACATGAACCTTCGCTTCTCTAACCGAGAGCAAGGAAACCCTTTCCTTTATCATAGGCACGTCTAACTATTCTATGTAAACTAATTACCTCTTTCTTTTAGGAAAACAAAACTATTTCAAGAGATTTCATAAAACGTCAAACCTCTCGACAATATCTATTTAGACTATTATCCAAAACATGTCAAATATTTTCGGCTAGCTCCTGATCTATTATCAATTTATAACTTAGTATTTGTGAATACTATTACCAGAATAGGCTATCTAATTCGAAAAGGAGAATTCCATCATCGAGATTTTTGGCATTTGATCAGAAATTAACAATATTTCAAACATCAAATGTCATTTTGTAGCAGAGTTTTATTTTTATCATACACTCCTTGTATATATACAACGCGTAAAACTTTTTTTTCTTACAATCAATGATTAACTTTTCAAAAAGGATTGAATAAAAATTATTGCATTCCTAATATAATATTAAGCAGAATTACACGTAATATTTTCTTGCATATTCACTAGGATAAATTTCATTGTATTATGTAATTAAAATGAAGCAAGTTGTTCGCCTATACTCATCTTATTTAGCGATAATTAATTTTCAAGATCAAATCAGTAGGTAGTTTATTGTGTTTTATGCATTTCATGTGCAGGAATAAAATTTAAAATGAATCAATTTGATTAAATTTTCTAAAATTTGTCCTTGTAAC
>JBAGKK010005563.1:0-12398 GCA_037177015.1 Euceroptres primus | reverse complement strand
GAAACGCGTGGCGGTCTCGGGTAGATGAGGCAATGAACTTTCGAGTTCCAAATGCCGATAAATAATAATAATAATACGGGTTTGGTATCCTTATCTTCAGAATTTTCGCTGCTTGAGAGCTTATCATATCTATTTTTGGATTCGTAACTGTAGTGCATTTTCTCATGGGTGTTTTTAGAAGATTCGGTTCTTTGCCTTTTCTTATTTGGTTGGAACGTTTCGTTATTCCTCCCTTGGCTGGTTATTTTTTCCGGTTGGAAAGACATGATTTTCCTTCACTATATACTTTCGTAAAATTTTACGGCAGACTTAGCTGCCACCAGTTAACGAATTTGATACTGACAAGCGACTATTTACACTCGGAGCGATAAGAAACACGTCCGTGCGATTCCGCGTCTTACTCAGTACTGATGCCAAAGTGCTGTATAATATAAGTCTGACCGGTTTGTATTCATCAAATAGAAAATTTCAAATTTATAATGTTAAAAAATCGCAGTTTATTCGTTTTAACCCGGCCCTTATCTGCCAGTGAGTACTACTAATTGTTTTATTCTAACTCTGGCAACGCAATAATTCCACATCTATCCGTTATATATCCGGCACCTGGAAAATATTTAGTTAATAAGTTAAGCAATCGCACATTATTTGTTTGATTCGTAAAAAAATAAAAATAATATTTTTTAAACAAAGACATTTTTGTTTCAAACAAGCTTTTTTGTGATATCGAGGAAATTTTCTATTAAATAAAGAAAAAAAGGTAAACATTAAATAAGAAATATAGAATAATTCTCACTTGGCCATACATTTTTCTGCTTTTTATTTTAATAGAACTTGGCCACGATTTTTTGACAATCCCAAATGTATCGATGGCCGAGGGGTTCAAGCGATAGGTTTAGGTAGACATTTTAGGTTCGAACCCCCCCCCCCCCAGCGTTTAGAATTTTGAATAGCATTAAGGGCTACGGCCCAGAAAATTCATGTAAAAAATGCCTATTTTAGTCCGCATTTTTAAGACGAAATAAAGATTTCCCGGCGATACCGCCGGGTGTAGATGGTACCTTATAGTTTTCCTAAAAGCGCTTGACCCCTTAGGCACAGAAAATCGAAGTGAAAAGCCGGAAAATCCTTGCTAGAAAAAGATGCTTAGGCCGGCACATGTACACACTAACACTATATCACAGCCACATGTGGATTTTCCAGAACACGCTCAAACGCGTCACTTGCACTACAAAACCGCACTCCCGAAGCTTCACAATAAAATCTCACGCCCGAAATTACTTACCAACCCCGACCGATCGCGATTATTTACTCGAAAACAGTAAAAACGGAATAAAACTAACATGAGAATAGTCAGCAACAAAGACCGTAAGTATCAAATATATACAATGGCAACATAATACCTTACACGAAAACCGAAAATTGTAAAATGAAAAAAAAAAATTATTTACAATAATTATAAAATGAAATCAGTAAAATATTTGTATATTTAATATGCATATAATAAGAAATACAAATAAATTTATAAAATTAGAAATAACAAGAAATAATAATTATTTTATCATTCCATAATTATTTAATTGCATAATTACAATAATTAATATAATATATAATTAACACCTATATGTTATAATTATATTACATAATATATACAATTATAATTATATAATTATATTGGTAATTATATTATCCCAACCATTATGAGACAAAGTTCAGCAGAAGCCGCTTCTTTTGCTAGAGTGCTGAAGCATCCGTTAAAAGAAGGTTCTATGAATCAAAATGTCTTTTATTCGAATCTATGTTCATAGTGCGAAAGTAAATTGATAAACGTTTGCTGGATGTCATAGTTTGTTCCATAATATGCACCATGATGCGGAAGAAACATACTCTAATTTGAAGTCCACTTTTCCAAAAAATTTTAAATTGCATTTCTGACTATTAGGGTCACATCCCGAAACCCTACTGAGGCACCCCTATTATCCTGAAGTTTTCAAAATGGACCTACGGGTGGTTTCAAAACGAATTACCAGAAAAATGTGAAAAATGACAATTCTAAAATTATCAAAGTCCCCAACAAATTTTTATCTGCATTTCTATTGGGATCACATCCGACAACCCCCCTGAAGCACCTCTATTATACAGAAGATTTTAAATTAGACCTAGAGGTGGTTTCAAAAAGAATTTCCAGATCAATGTCAAAAATGACAATTATCAAAGTATCAAAGGCCCCAAAAAATTTTTATCTACATTTCTGACTATTGGGATCATATCCGACAACCCTCCTGAAACATCCCTAATATCAACAAGTTTTTAAATTAAACCAATGGGTGGTTTCAAAAAGAACTTCCAGATGAAAGTCAGAACTGACAATTTTCAAAGTATCAAAGTCCCCAAAAAAATGTTATCTGCATTTCTGAATATTTGAATCATATCCGACAACCCTCTTGAGGCACCCCTATTATCCAAAAGTTTTAAAATTAAACCTAGGGGTGGTTTCAAAAAGAACTTCCAGATAAATGTCAAAAATGGCAATTTTTAAAGTATCAAAGTCCCCAAAAAATTTTTATCTGCATTACTGACTATTAGGATCACATGTAGAAACCCTCCTGAAACACAACTATTATTCACAAGTTTTCAAATTACACCTAGAGGTGGTTTCAAAAAGAATTTCATGATCAATGTCAAAAATGACAATTTTCAAAGTATCAAAGTCACCGAAAAATTCTTATCTGCATTTCTGACTATTAGGATCACATCTAGAAACCCTCCTGAAGCACAACTATTATTCACAAGTTTTTAAATTACACCTAGAGGTGGTTTCAAAAAGAATTTCCAGATAAATGTCAAAAATGACAATTTTTAAAGTATCAAAGTCCCCAAAAAAATTTTAATTGCATTCCTGACTATTGGGATCACATCCGACAACCCTCCTGAGGCACTCCTATTATCTTCAAGTTTTCAAATGGACCTAGGAGTGGTTCTAAAAATAATTTCCAGATATATGTCAAAAATGACAATTTTCAAAGTATCAAAGTCCCCAAAAATTTTTTAATTGCATTTCTGACTATTGGGATCACATCCAGCGACCCGCCTGTGACACCCCTATTATCCTCAAGTTTCCAAGACCCAGGGGTGGTTTCAAAAAGAATTTGCTGGTAAATGTGAAAAATGACAAATTTCAAAGTATCAAAGTCCCCAAAAATTTTTAATTGCATTTCTGACTATTGAGATCACATTCGACAACCCTCCTGAGTCACCCCTATTATACTCTAGTTTTCACATTAGACCTAGAGGTGGTATCAGAAAGAATTTTCAGAAAACTGTCAAAAATGACAATTTTCAAATTATCAAAGTCCGAAAAAAATTTTAATTGCATTTCTGCCTATTGGAATCACATACGACAACCCTCCTGAGATTCCCCAATTACCCAAAAGTTTTGAAATTAAACCTAGGGGTGGTTTCAAAAAGAATTTCCACATAAATGTCAAAAATTAAAATTTTCAAAGTATCAAAGTCCCTAAAAAATTTTTATCTGCATTTCTGACTATTGGGATCATATCCGAAAACCCTCTTGAGGCGCCTCTATTATCCAAAAGTTTTTAAATTAAACCTAGGGGTTGTTTCAAAAAGAACTTCCAGATCAACGTCAAAAATGACAATTTCACAGGCCGACAAGATTTTAACCCAGAAACCAGAGTATACTTTTCCGACGGTTTTTGGTGCGCTGAAGTCGAATCTAAAGTCCAAATTGCTCAACTGGCTCTGGTTTCCGAAATATTCTAACCTAAAAGTGCAAAAATCGCGCTTCTGGGCTATATTTGAGGTTATGTAGCATCGCAACATTTCTTTTTTTCAAAAAACTATTAACAGCATCTTAGAGTACAAGTCTTAACCTTTCAAATGACGTTAAATTTGCTAAGATATCCTTTTTTCGCTAAGATATCTCATTTTAAAATTTTTTAGTTATCCATAAACCTACAATCCATAAGCCCATGAAGTCTAAACAGAAACCCGAAGCCCACAACCCCACAACCCCCAAACCCCCAAAATACAAACTCTAAATCCCCAAACCCCAAACTCACAAACCCCAAACCTACAAACACACAAACCCCAAACCTACAAACCCCAGCTTGAGCTTTGTAGATTAGAGAGTTTACAATTTAGGATTTGGATTGAGGGGATATAGGAGTTGGAAAGATTTTTTCAAGATGTTTTCCATAGTTTTTAAAGATAAAAATATTTGGGGTTCGTGGGTATGAGATGAATCCGACCTCCAAATCGCTTTAACACGTCAGGATTTTGAGATATCCAAGCCTTACAGTGCAAAAATCGTGATTTTTGAATATATTTGAGGTTATGTAGCATCGCAGATTTTTTATCTCTAAAAACGATGGACAACATCTTGAAGAAATCTTTCCAACGCCAACTCCTATATCCCCTCAATCCCAATCCCGAACCGTAAACCCTCTAATCTACAAAGCTCAATCTGGAGTTTGTAGGTTTAGGGTATGTGGTTTGGGTTTGTGAGTTTGAGGTGTGTAGATGTGGGGTTTGTGAGTTCGGAGTTTGGGGATTTAGAGTTTGTAGGTTGGGGGTTTGTGGATTGTGGGCTTGAGGTTTCTGTTAAGACTTCACGGGCTTATGATTTGTAGGTTTATGGATAACTAAAAAATTTTAAAATGCGATATCTCAGCGAAAAACAAAAGATATCTGAGCAAACTCAACGTCATTTGAAAGGTTAAGACTTGTACTTCAAAATGCTCTGGATTTGGGTCTAAGGGTCAGCCAAATTTTGTCGGCCTGTGTCTTCAAAGTATCAAAGTCCCCAAAAAATTTTTATCTGGATTTCTGACTATTGGCATCATATCCGGCAACATTCCTGAGGCACCCCTACTTTCCACAAGCTTTGAAATTAAACCAAGGGGTGGTTTCAAAAGGAAATGACAGTTTACAAAGTATTAAAGTCCACAAAAAATTTTTATATGCATTTTGACTATTGGGATTACATTCGATAACCCTCCTGAAGTACCCCTATTACACTTAAGTTTCTAAAATGGACCTAGAGGTGGTTGCAAAAAGAACTTCCAGATATATGTCAAAATTGTCATTTTGACACTTATCTGAGAGTTCTTTTTAAAACCACACCTAGGTTTAATTTAAAAACTTGTGGATATTAGGGATGCCTCAGGAGGGTTGTCGAAAATGATCCCAATAGTCAGAAATGCAGATAAAACTTTTTTGGGGAGTTTGATACTTTAAAAATTGTCATTTTTGACATTTATCTGGAAATTTTTTTGAAACCACCCCTAGATCCATTTGAAAAACTTGAGGATAATAGACGTGCCTCAGAATGGTTTCCAGATGTGATCCAAGTAGTCAGAAATGCAATTAGAAATTTTGTGGGCACTTTGATACTTTGAAAATTGTCAGTCTTGACTTTTATCTGGAAGTTTATTTTTGAAACCACACCTAGGTTTAATTTCAACACTTTGGGATATTAGGGATGCCTTCGGATATGATCCCAATAGTCAGAAATGCAAATAAAAATTTTTTGGGGACTTTGATACTTTGAAAATTGTCATTTTTGACATTTATCTGGAAATTCTTTTTGAAACCACCCCTAGGTCCATTTGGAAAACTTAAGGATAATAGAGGTGCTTCAGGAGGGTTTCCAGATGTGATACCAGTAGTCAGAAATGCAATTAAAAATTTTGTGGGCACTTTGATACTTTGAAAATTGTCATTTTTGACATTTATCTGGAAATTATTTTTGAAACCACCTCTAGGTGTAATTTGAAAACTTGCGAATAATAGTTGTGCTTCAGGAGGGTTTCCAGATGTGATCCTAATAGTCAGAAATGCAATTAAAAATGTTGTGGGGACTTTGGTACTTTGACAATTGTCATTTTTGACATTTATCTGGAAATTCTTTTTGAACCACCCCTAGGTCCATTTTAAAAACTTGTGTATAATAGGGGTGACTCAGGAGAGTTTCCAGATGTGATCCTAATAGTTAGAAATGCAGATTAGAATTTTTTTAGGGCTTTGATACTTTGAAAATTGTCAGTTTTGACTTTTATCTGGAAGTTCTTTTTGAAACCACCTCTAGGTTTAGTTTAAAAACTTGTGGATATTAGGGATGCCTCAGGAGGGTTGTCGGATATGATCCCAATAGTCAAAAATGCAGATAAAAATTTTTTGGGGACTTTGATACTTTGAAAATTGTCATTTTTGACATTTATCTGGAAATTCTTTTTGAAACTAGCCCTAGGTATATTTTGAAAACTTGAGGATAATAGGGGTGCCTCAGCAGGGTTTCGGGATGCGATCCCAATAGTCAAAAATGCAATTTAAAATTTTTTGGGAAAGTGGACTTAAATTCAGAATATGTTTTTTCCGCATCATAGTGCATATTATGGAACAAACTATGACATTCAGCAAATGTTTATACGTTTATCGTTTTTTTAACGTTTATATTATGTAATTATAATTATTAAAGATATATACATATATTACATACACACACACACACACACACACACACACACACACACACACA
The DNA here is from genome assembly GCA_037177015.1 of Euceroptres primus. NCBI lineage: Eukaryota > Metazoa > Arthropoda > Insecta > Hymenoptera > Figitidae > Euceroptres > Euceroptres primus. The sequence continues at coordinate 5,842 of JBAGKK010005563.1, read as the reverse complement.
CATATATATATATATATATATATAAATAATTTATTATATTAATTATTATAATTATGCAATTAAATAATTATGGAATGATAAAATAATAATTATTGCTTATTATTTCTAATTTTATAAATTTATTTTTATTTCTTATTATATGAATATTAAATATACAAATATTTTATTGATTTCATTTTATAATTATTGTAAATAATTTTTTAAAAAGATTTTACAATTTTCGGTTTTCGTGTAAGTTATTATGTTGCCATTGTATATATTTGATACTTACGGCCCTGGTTTAGGTGGCAAAGGCGATCTTAGTTCTTTCCAGATGGCGCTTGCGTCTTTGTTGCTGACGATTCTCATGTCAGTTTTATTCCATTTTTACTGTTTTTGTGTAAATAATCGCGATCGGTCGGTATTTGTAAGTAATTTCGGGTGTGAGATTTTATTGTGAAGCTTCGGGAGTTCGGTTTTGTAGTGCAAGTGACGTGTTTGAACGTGTTCTGAAAAATCGACATGTGGCTGTGTTATAGTGTCAGTGTGTACATGTGCCAGCCTAAGTATCTTTTTCCAGCAAGGATTTTCCGGCTTTTCACTGGGATTTGCTGTGTCTAAGGGGTCAAGCGCTTTTAGGAAAACTATAAGGTACCATCTAAACCCGGCATAATTGCCGGGAAATCTTTATTTCGTCTTAAAAATAGACTAAAATAGGCATTTTTTACATGAATTTTCCGGGCCATGGCCCTTAAGCATGCGATTAAGTGTGTAATGATTGTGTATATAATTGTGTATAAATAAACATTAAGTGCAGTGATGATATAACAAATGATTTTTTGCATCATTTCGTCACTTAATTTTACCCTATAAAAGGCGGAAAAGACCGTAACTATTCCGGGTAGGTTTCGTATAAAACCGAATCTATTTCGAGTATGTGCCGGATTAAAGACAGACGCAAAATCCGGGTAAGATTTCGAGTAGAAACGCATACAAACCGATTTGTTATCTGGTTTCTGTCCGACACTTTAGGCAGGGTAGCTAATATATTGATCTAGGTATTATATTTTCTGTTTTACGTTTTCGATTGTATTTTCGTTTATAACGTGCGTTTTCTGATCGGTGCGCCGCATTACCCGCTTCTCCCGTACCAGGTCTTAAAAAAAAATTACTTTCAGAGGAAAATGTGCTTGCTGTGAATTTGGTTATGCGCAAAACCTTCCATTGCCTACAATTCCAGTTTCATGTTCACGTATTTAATGTCCCTGCTTTCAGCAGAGATCCGGCGTTCCCGATAGATACTATTATTGTCATGACATGTGGCAGAACCATCACCCTTCAGGTTACCAAATCTACTCCAGTATCCATTTTTTAGGATAAGCGAAAACCACTTTCAGGGTATCAAATCTCTCGTTTTTTAGGATAAGCGAGACATCAAATAAACCACCTTCAGGTTACCAAACTCAACCAGTTTGTACACATGCCACATGCCAGATTTAGCCGCCGGGAAGCCCAACCTAAACCCTCACAGCCGGAATCAATCCAAACCAATCGTTTCGCGAATATCAAATTTAAATAATCAATCAGTCTATCATTCATTGCGGCGGTTATATATTCCGCGAACAAGATCTCACAAAATAATCCACGAAGACGATCTCACAATATATTCCGCGAACACGATCTCACATCGAGATCGGAGAGCACCGTACAGGTCGGCGATTGAAGTAGAACTGTCTCTTTTATTTTTCGGTAACCTTTCCGTTCTTCCGACCAACCCTTCTTTTCACAAACTTTCTTTTTTTTTCTGTCATCACTCGGGTCCTTGAAGGCCTCAAACCTGAGACTCAGGTAGGACAGATTGCGTCCGTAACATTCTCTACCCAGTACGGAAGCTGCAAGCTTTCGGTACCAATACAGTTGACACTAATCTCTATTAATCTGTACTAATCTATTTGAAACTGAGGAACAGAATAAACAGTATATATGACCACGGGAGGAGCCACCCAGGAGATCTGACAACTCCCGGAAGACACCCTACCGTCTTGACCCGCGTCAAAACCATCACCCTTCAGGACAAAAGCTTCTCATCACTGCATCCATTTTTTAGGATATGCGGGCCCGAGATTAAACCTACCTTTCACCCGGCATCCCTCGGCAGCCACCAAAGTATTGCCATGTCATGTAGCAGAACCACCACCTTTCAGGAAATACCAAACCATTAATTAATTTAATTAACTCAATGATCTACGCAAATCAAAACCAAATCAACCCTCTCATTTCAGAGGCGCTTAAGACGAACCGAATCTTTCGTATCGAATTCTATTTCAGATCAGACCCCTCCTCTCAATTTCTAAACTCCCTTCCTACTATCATAATCACCGACCTTGGCAAAGAAAATGTTCAATCGACCCCCTGGCCATCTCGAGTGGGACAACTTCGAAGAATTTCAACTTTCAAATTCAACCCTCATGGTCACCCTTGTCCCCGACCCGAAGATCGCAAAGAAAATCCTTTATTAACCGACTTCCAAGTTACAAAATATTCCATTTGCAGGCAGGTTCTTATGTAAGCTGCGTCGTCAAAATTCTCCTCCGCATGAAAGCCGAGAGCTTTCGGAATCCATACAGGTGACGACGCGATACCGTTCAAACATTCACCGATCTTGGTAGTTCGGCCACATGTCAAAATCGGGTGCAATTTGCTTAATTGCTGTACATTCAGCTGCACGCTGAGATGAGATCTTCATCTTGGACCTACGAACAGTCCCAGATAGCAATACGTAACGGCGCACGATGGCCACACGTTGCGCGTGTGCAAGGTGAGGGCACTAGGTCCGCACGCTGGGCAGCAGTGAGAACAGTCCGCCGACACGCACCATTGCCGGCACCGCGCGGACAATCCTCTATCCGCTGTCTCTGTTGCACAACTTCAACAGACGACGTCCACCGTTTGGGAACATGCCACAATCAAATTCGGATCATCATGTCCTTAGATCTCGCCTCCGAAAGGTCCCTAGATTTCCGTTGATTCAAATCAATTTTCACTATTCCGCTTCTCCCTCCCATCACTCCTATCATAAGTGAGATGAGACAGTAAACCATAGGAGCCTTCATGTTTTCTCAAAAACAATCAATTTAAATAATAAATACTCATACACACTAGACAAGACAACAATTATGAGCTTAGCCCAGCCAACAATACTCCTTCTGATGATTCACAGACCCAAGATATCTTCATGTCAAGAAAGGGCTAAAAAAAAAAGCAAATGATGAATCACGGCACTGAGAAAAAAACAATAACGGAAGTCTAACACTATCAGTCTATCATCAACCTGTCAAACCAGTGTTGCCCATGAATTTCACTCAATAACTTTCCTGATGATTGAAAGGTTTTTCCTCCGGCTATAACCCTCGACTCCTCTTATAATTTTCAGGAGTGCGTATCAAACCATCACAGAACCAACCTAAATACGTTGGGAAGCACCAGGCCACAACCCAAATAGCACTTTGAACACAAACCAACTCCTAAAAACTCCACGACACCGTCTCTCAAGAGCGCACCATTGAAGAAAGCCACATAAGGATGTTACAATCCTATACCAGTGCACAAATGGAAAACTGCAACTACGCCAACCATACAAATCATCGGAACGAAACTTCTCTCTCTCTCTCTCAAAATACCACAAGCCAACAATCCTAACTTTCAAAACATGCCTCACAGTGTCTTCCTTCGTGGAAAATGCTCAGTACAGCTAATAGAAGCACAATCAATATAAAACTAAATAGCTATCCGCCGCCTGTAACCGATGATGCCCTCTGCCCAGGCCGAGTGTCTGGATTCTCTCTAGGATTCTACGATGTAGTTTGCTCACTGAAACTGATTAGTTTTACACTGAGATACATGAACCACAAATAGCTACCCAACCAGCTTTACAACGTAAAGCAAGCTCGCTTCTAATACTCAAACACTCATTTAGTATTCCATACACTTGAAAAAATAATCATATAGTTATTGATACTTTTAAGAAACGACGTCAATCAGACAATTTATTGATGTAAACTCTCCCAACGTTTCGAGATCTGACCTATCTCCTCTTCAGGGGAATATCTATGTACATAAATTTAAAAACAGTAAACATAATTCGCAATTTAAAGATAAATATTATATAAATGGGTCACAAAAATTTTTTATATCTTACCATTCAATTAAAAACATAATGGACTAGTCATACTATTTCAGAACGTGAGTTCTAAAAAATAAACAACTCGAATTAATTTTGCAGTTAGCATTTTAAGGTTAAAAAAGAGTAGCAATATTACATTTACCTTATGACGTTCGATAAAACATGTTTATAATTTGAAATAGCAAACTACAATAAATTGTAATAACAAGGTGCAAAATTCAACAAAACTTATGGTTAAGTGATAGAAAATTTTAAAAATTTAAAAAAATGAGCGAAAGCATGACGCTCTGCTCCCAAAATAAAATCAGGAAAAAAATATATATATATAAGTATAGTCAGGGACGTAGCAGATTTATGTGAATTTATGAAAGATAAAAAGATCAATTATTGAAAACTAACTATTTTGTTTAGCATAGTAAGCCTAATAACATGTCATATGATTCATTAAAGTTTTCAAAGACATGAAGACATTTTTAATAACCCTCTCAAAAACTTGCAAAACACAACTTTCAATAAATTGAATAAATGGAGAATTAAAGGTTTTCTGGGTGATAATATAAAAAGAAAAGATATGATAACAACTAATAGTAATATTGCTAGAATTTACGGTCTTCCAAAGATACATAAAGCAAACTTTCCTTTGCGACCGATTGTTTCATCCATTAACTCTCCTACTCATCACATGGCTAAGTTTTTAGTAATATCCTAACTGAAGCCCTTCCGAAACCTGATTCGCATGTAAAAAATTCATTATCTTTTAAAGAAACTATTAATAAATTTAAAACTCCAAACAACCATATTATAGTATAGTCAGACGTTTCATCACTTTTCACTAATGTTCCTTGTAATCTAGTTGTCAATGGCATTAAAAAAAGATGGTAACATATTGAAAACATTACAAATTTTCCTATTAATGAATTTATAGAATCAATAGAAGTTTTTATGAATAACACTTTTCTCTAATTTGATGGAAAATTCTTTAAACAAATTGGAACTCCGATGGGTTCTCAAATTTCAGCCACATTATCGGATATAGTGATGCAAGATTTAAAAATAGAATGTTTAAATAAACTGGATTTTAAAATTCCATTATTCTGTAGATATGTAAATGATACAATTTTATGTATTCCTGATAACAAATTAAATAAAGCCTTAAATATTTTCAATTCTTTTCATAAGAGGTTACAATTCATACATGAAATAGAAAAAAATTATGAGATTAACTTTTTGAATTAAAAGATCATAAGAAACAAGGATAACACTATCACTACTGATTGGTATCGTAAGACTACATACTCTGGCAGACACTTGAACTATTTCTCTAACCATCCTTTACAACATAAAATTGCTATAGAGAAAGAGATGTAAGTTTTGCAGATTACTGGTCCAAAATTTTATTCATTATGTTATGCTGAGAGATCCCTCAGTATACTAATATAACGTTTCGGCAACACGTCGGTTGCCCTTATCAAATACAAAATGGATATTCTGAGCCTAAAATATAAAGTGTACAGGAGAATTGAGATCAGTTGTAGATATCTTAGCTTATGAGTATTATAAATGTATTACAATAGAAAGGCATACCTGAGAGGTTATGTTGAGTTAGACCAGGGATGGCCACGGACGAGCTCTGGGAGCTAAAATCTGTCAACTCGTCAAACCCCACTCTTACCGCCTTTG
>JBAGKK010005543.1:0-12399 GCA_037177015.1 Euceroptres primus | reverse complement strand
ACTGCTCGCTCGTCGCTTTAAATCCGGTTCAAACTGGATTTTAATAACATTGAATTGAGGATCGTCTACCCCCGAGTTCGGCTCATAATCCGGCGATGAGTATAATTGGAAAGTCTTATTGTACTAATTCACTAACCAAATCTTTCTTTGTTGATTAGCATATCTAAAAAAAACCACAAACAGACAAAAATATTATATCCATCTGTACAAAATAGAACAAGGCTAAGTAATTCTTACCCTCACTAGATCATAAAACAGATCCTTTTTCAAATAAGAAACCAAACGAACTAAAAAGAACCTAGCGTTATCTATTATTTTTGAAAAATGGTTAGGCTTGGATATGGACATAGGAGTAGTCAATAATTAATACCAACTTGGTTTAAATAATCTTTAATAATTTAAAACAATTATACGATACAACTTCTCAGTAAGGCCATCACTCGAGTACTAACTCTCTGTGCGTTCCTCCCTCATCATCCCCTCTCTTACGTTGAGCCTTATGCCCCCAGCGACCTATCGATCTATCGATTATCTATCTAACCTAAAATATTACACTTACAGGTAAAATAAACATTGTCACACTAGAAAAAACAAAGTATTCGACTACGTACAATTATTATTAATAAACAAAGAGGTACTCAATGGTACATGATTATGAACGTACATACGACATCTTCCTCTAAATACCTTGGTTTTGTACAGGTATGAGGGTATAGCGCTTTCTCTTGTGATGAAACTTTTCATGTAGTCCTATTATGGAAACTTGATATAATGCAAGTACCAGGAAAACATTTTTGTGAAAAATTCCAACTTAACCAAACCTTATAAGTACATATAACAAAATTTGCCTAAAACAATATTCTTTGAAAACCAAAACACATATATAATAAGTAACATAAACATAAAGACCAAATTACTAAATCACAATCTATTGTAAGTTGACTTTTTTTCATGTAATCCTATTATGGCAACCCTACATGCTGCAGGTACCAGGAAAACATTTCTCGAAAAAGAACACAACAAATACAAAATATTATTTATATATAAAAAATGAAAATAACAATAATACCTGAAATAAAAGATGCTACTTATAGGCGTGACTTTGAACAAGACACTTGTGTCTGGAAAAAGAACGCATTTTGAGAAACGGTCTTGATTTTCACACATTCCAGTCCAGTGCTGAGAATTTTTATTTTTTATTTTGGAAGTGAGTTTTTTATAATAATATACTTAATAAGTTTCATGGTTTGGTGATATTTTTAGAAAAAGTTTTTGTTTGCACATGAATTAAACAAAGTGGGGAAAAAAATTTTCAATACTACTGTAAGAAACTTAATGAGTGGTTTGTGTATTTGAGGTGTCTAGACTGCTCCAAGAGGATTTTTTACTGCATTTTCTGGTGGAACAACAAGCGGATAAGTTTTCTATGACATACATAATTTTTGCAATGCACTAACACATGGTCACGATTTCAATTGGGAAGATGTAAAAGTTTTTGCATCACGAAAGACATCAGAGAAAGTGAGAATTCACTGGGATGTTGTTCATAAAGAGGGAAGGGAACAATGCGAATAATTTGAAAAAAAAGATCTGGCAAAATATAACAAGGCTTTTGATAGTTTTATAAAGTTTTTGTAAAAAAAGTACCTTATTATTTTGTTAAAAAAAGAATTTGGTTATAATGAATTAAAATTTTTTTGTAAAAAGAACTTTGTTATAATGATAGAAAAAATGCACATTGTTTTACATAGCAAAACGAAAAATGTTTTAACCTGTTTTAACCATTATATTCACCCTGATGAAGAGGTATAAATCGGCCTCGAAACATGTAGGTGTAGGTAGGTCTGTGGTACACCCTCTTCTTTTTTATTGTGAGAATGACGGAGGTGGGGGGAAGAAAAGTGAGTGAGAGGTTGGATAAGTTGACTCTCTTTTCGGTTCCTTGCTCCTTCTTTTCTCGTCGGGGTACCTCTGTCTCTTAAGAGCCGGAAACTTAAGGTTAGGCAATTTGCATTTCATGTCTGAGTCCTTTTTTGCATTGATTATGTGTTGTCATTGCTTGGGATGACTCTTTGAGATGTGTAAATTCCTGGTCAAATGAAATACATATTCTAATAACCAAAAATGGATCAAATTAACATTTCTCAGACTAATTCTCGTTTCACGATTTAACGTTTTCGACATCCAGGTGTTTTCTAGGTTCTCAAGATTCTATTTTTAATTTCATATATATTTTCCAGATATTGTACCAATACTGGTTAGAAACATCAGATGCTCTTCCTAGTTGAATTTTTTCATGAAATACGCATAGAGCACTTCGCAGACGAAGCTGACTGTAGCACAAGCATATCCAAAAAGAAGTAGGTAGATAACTTGCCTCTCCAACTGTGATGATTCCGATTCTCTGTTTGAGCAATCATGTTTGTCTACCACGACAGAAGATCGATTGAGTCGTTCATGTCGCCATTTCTCGGTTACTCCAGACTGAATCAACCTGAGCCATACTTCATCAAAGCGTTGCACATGTGGAGATCTTGCTTCCAGAATGATGCCACTTGCTGCAATTTGCAGTGGATCATGCAGAATCTTCATACGAGGTCGACCACAACTATCTTTGTTGTTTACAATCATCCAATCTGCAACATCTGATCTGGTTATGCATGCTAAGTTCTTCGCCTTCAGCAGGCGGCTTAGACATACTTGACTCGTGATGTTAACTTTTGTGCTCTTCTCTAGCAAGTCACGTACACCATTTTCGCTGTTTCTGATCAATGAAGAGTAAAACGCCTCAGCTATCATAGGCTCCAAACTCGAATTAACTACGTCGCCAATATTTTCCAATTCAGGCTCAGTTTCTACGTGAAGCTTCATGTCTGTCAGTGCGGTGAAGATAACTGACGAATTCACCATGCAGGAAAACAGTAGAGCACCGAAGACGATTCGTTCAGCTGTCCCTCGAGGTTCATGTGGCGTCACTGTTCCAAATACAATTCGTACCATCTGTAAAATCTTCCAGTTACGTTTTTGAAAACACAGCAGGCGAGTCATAAACCAGGTCCACAGAAACACGATGACGAGCACGATTAAGTTGACAATTTTCCACATGTTGAAGAATTCGACAGATTTCTTTGCGAAAATTGGTACAGCCACTGCAATGGTGATAAGCTCCATCCCGTGGCTCCATTCACGGAGGGGCTCTTTGCAAGCACCATATCTTCCAGCTGTAAGACCAATAAGCTGAATTTTGTTCTTCATAATACCATTCAGAAGACTCGATTTGTTGTTTCTGTTGCAACTGCCAACACCCCAAGGATTCCTTTTGGGTGCCACCCAATCTACCCTGAAGTTCATAGCTTTGGAAAGTGTTTTTGTCAGTGTGATGTCCAGTCCAAATACTTTAACAGCATGCCCAGTGCTGTTACGTTCAAAGGAAACTAAAGGAGGATAGTGAAATATACCCACTTTCATTTGCAAGCCCTGAAGGTTGTCCGTTTTTTTGGGAAACCAGTCAATCGATTTCGAGTACTTTAATCTTGTGTACCTCTTTCTGAATGGATCAAACTGATGCAGAGTTGCATTTTCTTGAACCAGATTCCCAAAGTAACTTTCCTTCTTTCTTTTAGTTTCATAAACCTCCAGAATAGTGACATCCAAAAACTGTCTAGACCACATCCGTTTCAACAATCTCAGGTAAGAGAATCTCTCTTCTTCTTGAGGCAGGATAATCAAGCATCTAGGGCGTCTTCTTGCTATTGAAATGTGACTCAGAAAACTCACCGTTTGATTCAGTTGGGACATGTTTCTATTAACCTTCGACAAGTGGATGCTGACGATCATAGTTGCTCGAGGATTGTAGAACGATGGTGATTCACTCAGTTCATGTGCCTTCTGAACTGTTGCCTTTTGGAAACTGATCTTCAACGAAGGAAGGCGAATCGAAATTTCTTCAACTATGTCCTCAACTTTAATAGACTCACTTTTTTCATTCTGATCAAAGAGTACCATCACTTGATACTCGATATTAGACCTTTTTATGTACTTTACCAAATCACTTAACCATTCTGATGCTTTCACGCTAGCTGTGTTATGAGTGCTCAGAAGTACCCAATAAAAAACAGCCCATATTTTTTCTGATTTTAGTTTTAGCATCATTTTTAATGTGCAACTGGAAGTTGGAAATTCTAAATGCACATCCACTCTGCGGGCCTAAAAAAGAAAGTATTTATTTGTTTTTTATATTTGGCCTTGTCCGTCTCTTTCATCAGCTTTCATCGGATTAGCGTGAAGCGTACGTACATACCGAGTTTTTTCATCAAGATTTATGCACAACGAAGTGTCATTTTTCGATTTCAAAAGCGTATCTGCATTTTAAAATATCAGTATAATTCTAATCTCTAGTTATAATTGTGATAACTTTTATAAATAAATCTAATTAGGCATTATTATTCTTTGTATTTACTATATATGAGAAGTTAATAAAAGTCTTAGGGGAAAGTTGCCTAGGACCTTTCCACATTTCCCGAAAATTCTCGATTTTAAGGAACTTCAGAAACAAAAGGGATAACTGACATCATAGTTTCATGTTTGCTTTACAAAATTCATATGTTTAAAAATTCAAAAAATATTTAAAAGGCAATAAATTTCGATGTTGAAAAAAAAAAATATTTTTACCGTCTTTGGCAACCCGGTATCCTAAGACGGGCTCCTTTTAAAAATCAAAAAAGCTATGTAATTAAACACTGGGTATTGATAAATTTTATTCTTAGCGTACTGTTTAAACATATTTTGTACATTTGTGACATATTATTCATGAAAAATTCATTATAAAACGTAATCACAAATTTTCAGTCAAAATGAGAAAAAAAATGGTGAATCCAATTTGGCGGACCAGAACCCGAAAAAAAACTTTAATTTGACTAAAATTAGGTATCCGACGGTTTTTGAGATCGTTGATTACAAACGTACGATTTAAATTGTAAAAAATACGGGATTTTGATTTATCTATAAAATATACTAATTATGAAGTAATTAACGATGGGTATTAAATTAAAAATTGCGATGTGGAAAAGTGTACATGTATATAAAAACTCAATATACCAAATATATTTATTTATTTATCTATTCATTTAATTATTTATTTATTCATTATGTAACGGAGGTGACGCCAGTACATAAACAATATATAATTTGACATAAATGACATGCTTACAGTATAGACATGATAAATGTGTACTGATAAATATACAATAAATAAACAGTAGTAAGTATGTAAAATTCAAGTATCTACAAGATAGATAGGCTACAGTTAAAGTTATAATAATACACAAGTACAAGATATTGACTATAGTTGCAGTAAAATACATGCTTATGACATGTAGACAAATCATCATTGTATTATAATATAATACAATAAAATTGAGAAAAATATAATTTAAAGTTATGACTCTTCGACGCTCGTTGATGAAGAATCTGTATCGCTGTCAGTCGCTGCAATTGAATCGAGTAATATCTCCTGCGGATAATACAAAATTATCTAAAGGATCGAGTTCTGGTCTATGAAACGACGACAGGAACCAGAAGAAAGAAAATAACGGCTTGATCCACCCAGGGGTCTATCCTAGGACCAGACCTCTGGAACGTCTCCTACGATGACATCTTGCGCTTGGAGATGCCAGAGGGCACAAACCTTCCGGGATATGCCGACGACATCGTGGCGGTCATCACTGGGCGCAACATGGAACAAATCCAGTGGAAACTGAGTCGGGTCATGCACCTGGTAGGTAGGTGGATGAAGAGCCATGATCTAAGTCTAGCAACCGAGATAACGGAGCTGGTGTTGGTCACCAGGAAAATGATTCCCACGATAGTGGAAATGCAAGTGGGCACGGAGACCAGCCAGACCAAAAGTACACTCAAGCATCTGGGTATAATGGTGGACACAAAGCTTGCCTTCTGGGAGCATATCAAGGAAGCGGATGATAAAGCCGCAACAGTGACGACGGCGCTGAGTAGGCTCATGGCCAAATGTCAACGGTCCAAGACCATCTAAACGCCGATTATTGATGTCGGTCGCCCAGACCATCCTGCTTTACGGCAGCGAAGTATGAGCGGACGCATTGAAGAAGAAGAAGAAGTACAGGCAGAAGATGGCATCGGTGCAAATGAGAGGTGCGCTTAGAGTTGCGTGTTCTTACTAGCCCTGCTAGCCCTCGAAAGGAAGAGTATTTTCGAGAGAATCCCGGAGGTCGGAAAAGATACAGCAAAAGCAGAAGCCAGAGAAAAAAGTCCGGAATGCTGGCAACGATAATGGGACAATGACCATCGAGGCAGATGGACTGAAGACTCATCCCTGATCTGAGTGCGTGGGTTGGACGAAAGCACGGCGAGATAAACTATTACCTAACACAGCTTCTTTTTGGGCATGGGTACTTTCGTGCGTACCTATATAAGATCGGAAAAGTGCAGAGTCCGGGATGTGTGTACTGCGAAGCCGCCAGAAACGACGCAGAGCACACATTCTTCGACTGCGACAGATGGGCCGAGCCCAGGGATGAGCTGGACAGAGCAGTAGGACACCTCACACCAGAGAACATAATCGCAGAAATGCTGAGAAGCGAGGAGAGCTGGGATGCGATAGCCGGCTTTGCCGAAACCATCCTAAGACAGAAGAAAAGGAAAATCAACGCGACAGAACAAACGTCATAAAAAGTGAGAAACCCCACCACGCCCAACCGAGATGTCGAAGGACGACGAGCCCGATGCACGATGCTGTTCGTGCTGCTGAGGATGACGCGTACATAGTTGGGGCATAAAAGGGTACAGAAAACGGAAAACCAGCAGGAGACCTAGTAGGCAAGGAAACAGCACCCCCTGAAGTAATGCGAAAGCGGTTCCGGGGGGGATCCATGCCAAGGAGAAAGGGTAGTGTTGCTATAATGAAAGTTTTAGTGATGCTACTAGGAATCCTCACACTACCGAGAAGTGCGGACCCTTCTCCGTGTGTTTTAAGAACATTCTTCACCAGCCCTCGTAAAAAAAAATAGTTGGATCGAGTAACTGCCTGGAGCTGTTGTCGGAGCTGGCGATGTCTGGTTGTTTGAATAATCTAAGGGCGTCTGGTAAAAATAATTAAGAAAACAAAAGCCAAAAGTTAAAATTTTGGCATTAGACAAAATTTTCTATTATTCTCTAGCCATTTGCCAATAAAAAAGGTTCTTTAACATTTTTCTCTATCTAGCATAGTTGCTGAGTTATAAATTTTTGAAAATCTGAAAAACGCAAAAACTATGATTTTTAACACTGTGACAGGTGATGAAAAAATAAGATTTTTTGCACTTTATAAATTCTCATGTATTCTTTGAAATGTCAATAATAATATCGCAAAAAAATTTGACAATTTTTTTATCTAAATCGTCGTTTCTCAAGAGGCAACAAAGTGGGCGCCTTATGGACTGTGCGCAAGTGCGAGAAAGACAGCATTACTGAGCAAGTGCGAGACAAGAGTACGGGACGCGCGCTTTGTTGCCACTTGAGAAACAACGATTTTTAATGAAAAAACGTGATATATCATTTTTGGATATTGTTAATGACATTTTAAGGAATACATGACAACTTATAAAGTTCGAAAAGTCATATTTTTTCATTAAATGCTAGAGCGTTAAAAATCACAGTTTTTGCGTTTTTCAGATTTTTAAAAATTTATAACTCAAAAAATATGCTAGATAGAGAAAAATATCAAAGAACCTTTTTTATAGAAAATTAGCTAAAGAATATGAAAAAATTTTTCCCGATACAAAAATGTTAATTTTTTACTTTTGCCTAAACAATCATTTTTTTTAAACAATCACGAAACAAATATTGGCATATCTTTGCAGCTCGATCTTGTTTATTTCATTAGATATATATGTAGGCTAACAACTGAGATAAATTTCATGACTGGATTATGATGGATTCATGAACTTTTATATTTTTTTCGCGAATTTTCCGATGCGATTTTCCGGAATTTTTTATAAACAATATTTAATAATAAGTTACTTAGGTACAATAAATATGATCATTTCTAAAGTTCTCAATGATCCACTTACCTGCACCATTTCGCAGATTTCAATTTCCTTGACTCTGACACTTTTTACAGGCTTCTAAACACAACACTGTTTCTCGGCCTTGCTGCGTACGACCTCCTACCTGTCGAGCGCCCACTTTAGAACCGCAGTATTCGCACAGGTGGAAAAGCCCGAGCGCCCCCGCCTGCGGATTTGAACTCCCTAAATATCCCTGTACCTGACCTGACGGTTCGCATGTTCACAATTTTTTAAATATTTTTAAAGTATAAAAATTAATAAAACGTAAGTAATAATTACAAAGTTTAGAAAATTATCTATCAAAAAAAAAATAACTTACTCCTTCAAATCATTAGAAGTTATTAAATCACAACCTCTAAAACAGGTAAAAGTTCGTTCTCCAATGTACAAAAATAATTTTTCCTTTCTGTTTTCGTTAATTTACTTTCAATGCAAAAAAGATACTTTAAAAATAACTAGAATTCTGCTGAGTATGTATCTGCATACATAAATGATAAATATAATGTTTTCATACAATAATTTTAAGGGTGGCCCGTCTTAGGAGGTGGTCCTTTTTAGGGAACTTTCCCCTATGCTTTTTACCTAAAGATTATTTTACGTAATTTTGAGATCGCTTTAATCAAATTCAATTTTTTTAAAATTAATATAGAAACTTTAGAAATAAACCGAATTTTTTTCAAAAATTGAAATTTTATTTTTTAATCTAAATTTTTATTTCTAGTTGAAATAAAAAAATAGTTTTAAAAACTTATTTTACAATAGATTCATTTGTTTGTGTACAAACAAATGAAAATTAATTAATAATTTGTTACTTTATAAAAAAAATTTATAAACAATTGCTTTCGGAGGTCATTTATAATGAGAATACGTATGTTTCTTCACGAAATTCACCAGTATAAACTTTATTTATCATAATTATTTAGCGCATTACAATTAAAAATTGTTTAAACGAGCCTAATTAACAATTTCACTGTTTGTCTATTTTTCGACTTACAAACCTCGTTCTTTCAACATCATCGACAGTAGGTAATGAACTTTCAAACTTTGCTAGGAAACTTGGACAATTAAATATAATTAAAATTGTTATTAACAATCTTATAAGCATTTTTTTCTCTTATCCTTTCATAAAGTAAAAATTCTGCTTGCGTTCTTGGAAAAAAAAACATTAAGTTACTTAGTCATGACTTTTTGCTATCACATTTCATTTGCATAAAAAATTTTATTTTGTTTATAACAAATTGAATCAACTAATATTGTATTACCGTTGCTTCCAGAAGCAAAAGCTCTGCTTCTTGATTTTTGCGGGTGTGATGTACATTTGCAGCATTAAAACATTCTTTTGCTATGAAGCATTTTGAAATACCGGAATTCACATGCCAAACCTGAGCAAACGGAACATTAGTTTGATCAAGTTTGTCATAAACAATAAATAATTTTCTTTACAAATAAAATCTGATAGCAGAAAGTCATGACGAAGTAACTTAAAGCTTTTTTTCCAAGAATAAAAACAGAATTTTTAGTTTATGAAAGCATAGGAAAAGAAAAATTGCTCACAAGATTGTTAATAACAATAATAAGTATATATTATTGTTGAAAATTCATTACTTGTAGGCGATGATGTTGAAAGAACGAGGTTGGTAAGTCGAAAAATAGACAAACAGTGAATTTGTTAATTAGTCTCGTTCAAACAATTCTTAATTGCATTGCGATGAATAAATACGATACATAAAGTTCATTGCCTACTGATGCTGATGCATTTCGTGAAGAAACAGCTGTATTCTTATTATAAATGACTTTAGGAAGCAATTGTTTATCACATTTTTTTGTAACATAACAAATTATTAACTAATTTTTATCTGTTTGGTCGAAAAATTCGTTATGCTTATAAATGTTTTAAATTTGTTAAGAACTAAATGACCAAACACTACTAATCTCCACGAAACTATTTTCAAGCACTTATTTGTTTCCAACAAATGCAATTAATTTTTAAACTTCTAAACTACCACTGGACAATGTTTTTAAATAGTTTGATCACTCATATAAGGTATTTTGAATTACACAAATATTTTATCAAAAATGGTACTCGTCTAAAGTGAAAAAAAATTTATTCATTTTGACTAACAAATAAAACAAAAATAACATCTAATTTCTTTTCTAAAAAAACGGCTGTTTTACGCGCAGTTTTATTTCCATTTATGAAAAAAAATTCGAATCGGATAAAAATTGTAGTCTGCAAATCAATTTGTCCACGGGCATGTTTCAATTTTTGGAAAAATTCGGTTTTTTTTTTTTTGAAGTGCATATATTAATATTTTAAAAAATTGAATTTGATTAAAACGATCTCAAAATTACGTAAAATAATCTTTAGGTAAATAATATATGAAGTATTTTAACTTCTCTTATATAATAAAAACCGCTGCCATGTAGTTACTAGTTTGGTGTTTCTATCATGTTGGGATGTATATTAATTGTGTTAATTTCATGAAGGTTGTTTATTTAACAATTAATAATATATCAAACAATTCGACTCGACAAAAGGAATAAATTTCGTTCGTGAAATATTTCTATACTTCAAAAATTGAGAAACTTTCTCTGATACAAACGTAAAAATAATTCCAATTTTATATATTATAAATATAGTTGGTCATAAAAAGTTCAACAATAGGTCAATCGATTCGATTCGTCAAAAGAAATTTTGGTTTTTATAATATTACTATATTCATAGAATTGAAAAAAAATTTACTTACAAATGAAAAAATTCAAAATTCAAAAAATTTTAGATGAGGAAATTTTTTGTTTAGAAATGATTACAAACATTCTATTGATTTTTATCTCGACTAAATGCCACCCCATATTAAAAACAAAATTGTATTGAAAATCTTCTATTACTTAAAAAACAGGGATAAAAATTATTGAAAATCTCGAATTTTTCAAATTTACTTTTTGTTGAATCAAGATATTTAATCAATCAACCTCAATCTTTTTTGATAGAAAAAGGTGGATTTCAGTGCAACCTTCAAATCTCAAGTATATTTTCTTGACTATAATCAAAATTGAAAAAAATAAACTAAAACGATTTTTAAGAAAAATGTAAAATCGAACAAAAATGTTTTTTCTCATCTGTTCCGGCTCAAAATCCTATGAATTATCGGCACTATCTTAAACTATAATTCCTCCAAATTTAATGGCGCTAGCTCAAGTTCTTTGTGAGTTATCATTAAAAACGCATTGTTGACGAACGCACACAGACACACACACACACACACAACACACACGGACATTTTTTAAAACCCTCATTTCCGGGTTCCTGGGTTCGAATTAGGTCGAGAAATATCAAAAAATGAGATTCGAAAATTTTCATCGTGACAAAGCTTCCTTTACGAAGAAGCAATAGAAAAAATAATGATGCATAATTAGATTTAATTATAAAAGTTATCACAATTATAACTAGAGATTAGAATTATATTGATATTTTAAAATGCAGATACGCTTTTGAAATCGAAAAATGAGGCTTCGTAGGGTATGAATCCTGCTGAAGAAACTGGGTATGTACGTACATTTTCACCCTAATCCGATGAAAGCTGATGAGTGATAAGCGTATCTGGTAGATTCGGCTGCGTTATTGCCTTTTGAAAACTGACCTCCAACGAAAAAATGTGACTTGAAATTTTTTGAAACACGGTATTAACTGTAGCAGATTCAATTCCGATCAAAAAGTAACATCACTTAATGTTCGTCGATGAATTTTTTAATACACTTTACCACAGAATTTAACAATGTTTTTCATCTATTTTATTATTTCTATTATTCTATATTTATCTATTATTCTATATTAGCTGAATTTCGAATGCACACTACGAGAAGAACGACGACGTGTAGTCTCTAACAATTCAAGGATAGCTCTGAAGCAAAACGTAAGAATTTATGGATTTATTGACTGAATAATTTTTTTATGTGTAAATTTCTGTATAATTTAAAGCAGTAAAATATATTCTGAGCTGTCATTAGTGAGGTTGGACTTTAAAAGAACTAAGTTCGCTTATGCATTATGTAGGGTAAACGGTACAATGATTGGCCCCCTTAAACAATAATTATCCACCTTCTATCTATACATTTATTGAGAAATACACGTTAATAAAACTACTAATAAATAGTCCAGAGTGTACCGATAACACTATTTATTAGTAACTTTATTTAAAAATATTTCTTTATCAAATATATTTCAAGAAAAAGGCCAATCATTGAGGGGGGGGGGGGGAGTGGCCAAAAATTGTACCGATTACCCTATAGAATTGTATGTTTTTGCAAAAATTAACAA
>JBAGKK010005532.1:0-12401 GCA_037177015.1 Euceroptres primus | reverse complement strand
AAAAGTAGAGGTTTAGCCCCGCTTAATAGGCATCAAAAAGGGCTGAAATCATGCATGTGTTATAAAAAATATTTTAAAAATAATAGTTTTTCTTACTGTAGAGTGGGTCTATTCACGCATGGGGGGGGGGGGCTTAAAGGTACAACTCAGTCAAGTATGTTTTTTAATATGATAATGAGAATTAAAATAATAATCTCCTGGCATATAAGATTCAGAAGGATTTCTACTTTATTGAGGATGAGGGTAGAATTTTATGCGACCTCTTTACAAGCATTGAAAAATGTTTAAATATGTGGGTGTATTTTAAAAAATATGTTAGATCTCCAAACTTTGTATCAGTTCAATAGTTGTAAAAGTAATAAAAAATTCTCGGTTGCCCGTGTTTTTCTTCATACTTTATCATCAGAAAGTATTCTCGAATATGTAGTTAAATATTAATTCTAAATAGAAATTAAGTATTTAAAAAATGTTTTATTAATTTAAAATATTAAGAAAACAATAGTTGTACCTATTTAGAAGATCGGCGGTACAAAAAGGTACATCTTTTTAACAATGATAAAATTAATAAGTAGTAGTAGTAGTTTTAAAAAACCCTAAAAAAATATGTAAAAATTGTACATAATAGCCCCACTCATCAGTACTGTGAATAAAACTTAATTATTTACATTAATATAATGATTCCTAATGTAATAGCTATTAAAATTTTTATATTTTGATGCGACGATTAAATTGATCTACACTGCTCTTTCAATTTAAGTCAGGTTTCGGGTATGGCTTGAATGGCCTTGGACTCAAATCGGGAGTCTCTAAACGTAAACAAGTCAGGGCCGTATGGACAATTTCTGTTTGATTTTCGTCACGAACGAAATTTTTTTTAAAATATAAGTTTAATTTAACGTTTACTTTAATTTTAAGTTTTATTTAGTTATTATTTATGAATTATTATATATAACGCATAACAAAACACTGGAAGCGAACTAAAGCGAACTGACGGAATTATTCGCTTAGACTACTGCCCACTTTGTTGCTACAGTACTTGCGCACTTTGTTGCTACGGTACTTGCGCAACTCCGCTGAGCTCCGAGCTCAGCTTTCTTGTCCCCTTGGACCCCTCACCCATGACAAAACTTCCTGGAACCCATATATTGGAGGTACACAAATTAGAAGAGCAGTGCATTTACGAACCATTTTTAACAAAAATAACATTTCTTAACAAGAAACAATGAGAAATTTAAAAATAAGAGTTCCCAAAACTTTTAGTGCGTAATGAAAATGTACTATATACATTTATACTATATTTCAACTATATATATATATATATATATATTTCATAAAATTGTATGTTAATCAGAGCCAGTGGTGAACATGATGAAATCGATTTTTTTAATTTTGACGTACAACAGATTTCTTGGATTCTCAACGATTTTGGAATTACACTTACCCTGTCCACAGAACAAATTCGATTCCTTTTCCGTGCTTCTCTCTCATA
Organism: Euceroptres primus; assembly: GCA_037177015.1. Classification (NCBI taxonomy): domain Eukaryota; kingdom Metazoa; phylum Arthropoda; class Insecta; order Hymenoptera; family Figitidae; genus Euceroptres; species Euceroptres primus. The sequence goes on along the minus strand of JBAGKK010005532.1, from coordinate 10,912 downwards.
GCTTGCGCTGCAGATTCTATCAGTGCCCAGGGAGAATCACAGCCATAGCTACCAAATGTTCCAGCTAACCTTTTATATAACCGCGTGTGCTCACTATCCATATTACTTCTCATCTTCCAACAACCTGGAAAATACAATAGCAGGAAATTTATATAAAATAAATTTACAGCAACAGTATTAATACTTTTGTTATAAATGTACAGATTTTCACAACACATTTACCGGAAAACGAACAATGTCACTCTCACTGGACAGAGTTATTAAATCACTGCTTGTTCGAAATATATTTGAAAGAGTAAAAACTGAAAAGCGAGCTTGTCAAACCCAAAACTCACAATAATTAAAGGAACAGTGCCCGCGAGCGACATGCTGTGAAAAAAATGAGTGACAGCACTGTATTGTACCTCTAGAATCAGCAAATAAGTAACTCATTTCTGAGTGAAAAGTAGTTATTATACCTACAGGAACTCCATATAAACTTTGTTTATAGTATTTATTATGGGTGATATTCCTAAAAATTTGCACAAATTAAAGGTATTTACAAATAATATTTGAATTTTTTAATAAACTCTCTCATTAGTGTTTATTGATAGTAAAACTGTTTTTAATTGTTTAAAATTGTGGTCCATGTTACGAAAATTATGATGTAGCGGTAACTACGGACGTGAATTTCTAACACAATCCTTTGGGACAGCAGACTACTATTACTGAACATTAAGCTCACATACCTTACTTACGGTTTTTAAAAATATTTTACATAAGTATGTCTGGAATTTATACTAATGAGATATGCAATTTCTTTAGAATAGTGTTTAAAATCGTTGAAATGATTATCAAAAATGTAAAGATACATTTCATTTGAAAAAATGCTTGCTGAATAAGAGTTACTAGCAATTTTCCAAAAATTACCTTCCACATATTTGAGAACACAGATATGAATTCCAGAATAAGAATAATATTGAAGTTTCTCACAATAACAGATAACTCAATATCTGCACACGTCTTATACGATTCTCTCTTCGTATCCTTTACGTGCCTTGAAAACGTCAATAAACTCATAAAAACCATAAGGCCATAAATGAAATTGACCAATATGAAACAGTTTTATTGGACCAGTTGAAGAGAAGTTATTATTCGAAACTGCAATATAAGGGCATAAGTACATAAATGTCTTTTGACAATTGTTAAATTTTAGAAGACTTTCTGTTTGTACAAGCGTTTTAATATTTCAAACAAAAAATTGAAACACTTACTGTTGTCTGTATTATCCTGGAGGGAGTATTTTGGATCATAGTGTATGTCACTAAGATGCCAGAAGTAACCTGTAACATAAAAATAATTCTGCTGAATTAAATATTACATGAAGAAAAAGTAATTACTTTATATTGGATAGACTCTTAGTATAGACAAATAATTGAAATAATAATCCAAGACAATAGCAGAAAAGCTGATCAATAAATATATAAATTATCGAAAATTAATTATCTTCGAAAGGGCCGTTTATTTTAGCTCACCTATTTCACCATGCACTGTACACAACCATGATAACAGCAGCACATAATCACGGAGCATCTTTTCAGGATTCAGCCTGCAACAAAAATAAAATAAACTGTAAACTTTTTTTAACTGTAAATTCTTAATGGAAAAGTATAACATTTTCGAAATTGGCACCATTACAAAGTTTCCGCTATGTGAGGAAGCAAAATTGAATGTTGTAAAAGATTTACATATCAAACAGCGAAAGCCAAACTATAAATAGAATATACTCTCCAAATCTGAATCAGTGAGAAGTTGGTCACTGAATCAAATCAGTGGGGATTTTCACTGATGTTCTCAGTGATTACTCAGATTTCACTGAGAACATCAGTGAAATTTCGCTGATTTTCAGTGAAAATTTCTCTGATTTGATTCAATGATCCACTTCTCACTGATTCAGATTTAGAGAGTAAGTACAGAGTCAGTTATGAATAAAAACTATTTTGTTGAGCAACCCTATTGGAGATATATTATGTTACATATTTTGCAATAGTCAGAAAATCACTGACTCATGACTTTTGTATCATATAATACAAAAATATTGATCCAAAACTATCCCTCACGAAAAATAAGTGCTTACATAGTTATTACAGAGGGTCTCTATTTAATTCAGGGTAGAATTAACCCTCCTGTCGCCCCAGGCGGCACTTGCCACTCATCTTCATAATATATAACCCTTTTGTGACAATATTGAGCTGGAAAAAACAGGAAAAGGGATACAAAGATTGTAATTAAAAACAGTAAAAATTCATATTTATATTTTTTTGAAATTATATCATATTTTTTCCCTATCTAATAAAAACATATTCTACGAGATTCATATTGGGTCTTTGTCAAAGTAGTTAAACATTTTGAGCTGCGAAATAATCGAAAAAAATGTTTTCATTTCACTTTTTGATCTATTCTAAAAACTTTTTGAAATTTATCTTAAAATAGTGTCACATCCCGCAACATTATCGACCGATTAATAAGTAGAATAATTTGTATTAGTCAGACATATGCAAGAAACTATGAAAGAAGGTCAGGTTGACTAAAACTGCTGTTTCAACGGCACCACGTGATTTCACATTATTTTGGTTCATAGAACGTTATTTGGACGGATGCTTCAAAATATTTATACGTCCATATTGGTTGATGCTACTTTGTCGATATGGAATTACTCATAGGAGCATATTCCCAGATAAACTTCCCACATTTAAACAAAAATTGAACATTCTAGCTTCAAAAATTAGGATGTGAGACGCTTTCAAAGTTTGAAGTCCGTGAAACAGCATTTCGAGAAAATCATAGTTAAAGTTTTCGTTGAAAAAAAAAACATTACATTCCAGTTAAAAGTTAAAGAGATATTGTTTAAAAAAGCTTAGTAAGAATCTAAAGATTAATATAAGACAGTATTTATGTATTATAAATTTTAAAATATTGGTAAAATATCGGTTTTTGTTATAAATCGACAAAATGGTCGGTTTTGAAACATCACTTATTTGATGGAGTTCTAGTTTCTAGTTTGAAGTTATAGAGTGAAGTTCAGAATCGTATTCTTAATGAAAGTACGAACAAATAAAACCAAAAAAGAAACCCTGAATGATAAAAATTAAAAAAGTTATCGCACATAATTCTGAAAAAATGCTAATCTAACCTACAACTTTCGTAAAGTTCATTTCTCGAATTCTTCGTTCATTTTCCCCAATAAAGAGCTCTTCAATCACTTATTCTGTAAAAAAAGCGACGCCTTAACAATTTTATGAATTTTTGCTATAAAAATTCATGAAAAATTCGCAGTTTGGCGGAAAAACCAACCCAACCTAACTTTCGTAAAGTACACTTTTTATTAAATTTCTTTCACTTCCTTTTGCTTCTGAGACATATTCGTCGTGCCAGTTGATTAAGCAAAGGTTGAAGTATATCCTTACATTAAAAATGAAAAATCTTTAATTTCTACCATCAGTTAAAATAACACGAATAACGCGGAAACTAGTATCGACAAAGTGTTCTGTTTCAATATGGACGTACACATATGCTTTGATGTTTAAGGGCGTCTAATAGACAGGAAACTAGCCAATTATTTTTAGCAAGAATATTTATACACTAGTACTCAACTCAAATCAGACAGCCGTAATGAAAAGAACGAGAAATTTCTGTTTGGTCTGCAAAACCGATTTAAGTCAATAGTTTATTAATAATCTTACTGAAAGTAATTTATTAGTGACAAGACTATCACTTACCCTTAAGTGCTTTACTCAGGTTATTAAAAAGAAATTTTATTAATCAACTTGAAACACAGATAAGGACTGGGACTTAAAATCATCAACTATTTAGCATGTTCGTAATAAAAATTAAGGTCAGCTTCCGTTTTTCATTATACAGTAATCATTGCATCGCAAAAACTGATCTTTCCTTCAAAAATGGAAAAACAATTATACAAAGTTGATTATACTAAGTTCTATCAAAACTTCATCAAGTTCTATCAAACTATCACAAACTTCTTGGTACATTTACGTAGTCTTAATTACTATTTTGTTCTTAATGAATATGCAAATGAAATCGTAAATCCTATAATAAAAATTTATTAAAATTTCAAACAAATTCAACACTCTGCATCACATACACAGCGTAACTTTATGTTCATATTCATGTTAACAAATTGCACAAAATATGAGCATAAATTTAAGTTTTGTAGTTTACGACATTAACAACAATATTAATTCCAATCAACTTATTTTGACTTCATTAAGGGAAGTATTTCTGGAAAACTATTTTCTTATACTCTCTGTTAAAATAATTTTTGGAAATCCATTCCCCGGGAGTTTCCTGGGAATTTCCTGGATTGGTCATTTAAACTTGATTGTCTGCTCATAAATGAATAGATCAAAACCCATGCGTGGATCCAGAAACTCAACTTCGTCATACGCTCTCAAAAACCATGAAAAAAATTTTTATCGCAAAAATTTGGTTTTGAAATTTGTAGCTTTGATAGAGGAAATATCGCAGTAAAAAAATGGTTTGGGATAACTACTTTAGTATTTACAAACTTTTACTACTTGATGTAACTATTCAAATTGTTGTTGCAACAAACTGAATGATTACTTCCAGAATTGATTGCAGAATTTGAAAATAAAGTTCATATTTTGTTTCGAATCATAATTTAATTAATTACTTTTTAAATTTCCCCGAATTTTTGTGTCATCGAGTCACAAAACAGTTTTTTATTAATTTTATTATGAAGAAATTTGATTTTCCTCTCTAAATTTATAAACAATAGAAGATCTTTAGTTATATAAAAATTCAATTATATATTGGCCTAATTATCTAGAGGGTCAGACTGACTATATCTAAGTGCCACATATAGGACAGTTATATAGATAGTGCACATGTACTTTTTACCTCTATAAAACAATTAATAGGTTATTCTAGAGTAAAGTTATCGTTTGGAATAATAACATTTCTCGTGGTTAACTTTGTCATTCGGCCGCACAATAGGTATCTACAATCAATGAAGTTAGTTGCAAAAAGAAGTATTGTCGATTAATGTCGATATTTGGACTCATTTTAAATTTAAAAATAACTTTTAATAATCTTAAAGGAATATTTCATTTTGATTACAATGTTTTTATGATAGGAGAACATTGTATAAGCCTCTAAAAGAAGATCTAATTGTTATTTAAATGCAAAAAATATTGTAAATAGTTGAAATCAGAAGTTTGTCATTCAATTTAAAAAAATGTTGAATATAAAATAAGAGCGCACTTCTTCATCTCGTTTATCATTATTTTTACACTTATTGGAATTATTATGAAGAGAAAAAAAAGTTTTTGTATGGATCGAAAAGACTTTTTTTTCTTTTACATAAGTATAAAATCGAAAAATTCCAACTTTTTGATTTTCACCCATACAATAATGCATAAAACCTAAATAATAGATGCTATATTATTATGCAGGTACACAGATAATATGCCTGGTGCAGAATTACTTCTTCACTTGAAAATAATTCATCCCATATGCATTTGTGTCTCGTCCTTTTGCTATGAATGCTTACATGTACTTCGTTTTTTTGTTTCTTTTTTCCTTTCTCGTGACTTATCCTGATGTCCTATGTGTTGCAGCACTCAATCATACCAAATCTCTCCACAGATTTCATAGCGTTGAGGCAAGTCTGAAATTCCAGTTGAATACTAAAATCGAGTACATATTTCTCTGCAGGTTCAACAATACATCAGTGAATCTAAGACCCTAGATGAGATCGTTCTTCCGGGAATGTTATTTCGGCTATTCAATGGTGGGTATATCGGTATTCCCGTTAAATGCACGCTAACTCGACTATACTACTCGGTTAGATATTATATGCATATAGTAAGTTTGTTACGTTTAACCTCTCCCTATCGAGAAATACTATATTATCGATATTGGTTTAGCAGTGCAGATACAGTCGGCACTTCTGTATCTATGCGTTGAATTTAAATTGCTGTAAATTCGATTCCCTGAACTCCTAGTCAAAGTACGCACCAACCAATATCTTAACGGAGAATATCTCCGCGGAAACCAACTTTACGCAAATACACTTCCTAAATCGACACCAGGCTCCTGTGTTTCATTAAGGATTACCAAAGCGCAGCTTTTGCTCATAGCTATATGTAGTTCGTATACATTTTAAAAAGATAAAAGATAAACATTATGAAAAGAAACAAATCGTTACGTCGATTTAGCGCGAGAGAACGCAAACACTTTATACTGTACCCCCCTGTTTCTCTTTCTTCCTCAATCCTTCCTCTCGCTCACTTTGACTCTCTCTACACACTGGCGTCGAGCCCAAATATCCTTTGGCATTTTTATAAGACAATAGCGGTTCGCATCACTGTTCTTTAAATTGGTATGTACTACAATTTGTCTCACTTTAATAATACGAATATGGGCACTAAAATATTTAGTTGGATTTCCGTTTCTTCAATTATATAATTGAAATTAAATATTCATTTATATTAGGGTGGGTCACAAAGTTCATTGTGCCTCTACAATAGGTAAAAGGTATTCTTTAAGTTCCAAACAAACAAATGAAAGTTATCAGTACAATCAACAGAGTTTGTGAAATCCAATTTTGCCAAGTGATATTAAAAAGTATATTTTTTTAATGGTTATTATTTTAAATAAATAAAAAATTATAAACTAAATAAAATTTATAAAAATAAAAAATATATACTTGTCGAGATTATTACTATAAAAACGAAATAAATTACGCCAAGTTTCCATAGTTTTTTATTCTTCTTTCATCAATTTAAAATTTCTCAGTAACTTTCAGGGCAGCTTTCGTTTACCTGTTTATTAGTCTTGCACACCGAAATATTCAAGAAAAATCCAAATTTGCTCGAAACAAAGTGAGATGTGATAATTTAATCCGTGATTCTCGTTCATCAACAAGTTTCAATTACATCTGGCCATGATTCGAGTTTTCAATTTTATCTCGCTTATTTTAATATGCATCATTACTGTTCATTTATTTAAATTAAATTATTTACATTTTTAAAAAAGACACGAATAAATTGAAAATTCAATAAAAGCAGTCTCAAAACTTTAAACATAAAACCAGAGTCCATAAGTTTATCTCCCCTCGACTTTCGATGTAATGGATTTTAATTGCTTTCTGGAGGGAACAAAAGAAATTCAGTGAAAACTTTTCCTTTTAAATTCAATAGCTCCTAAGAATAGAATCCTATTTAAGTTTCAAACTTAAATTCTACCACATCTACATCATCGATTCACATCAAAAAGTAGGGTTCTATCTTTAAAATCTGCATACAATATAGTAATAAATTAATATTAACTCGAATTGAGAAAATCTGAAATTGGATTAATCTACATTAGCAATTAATAAACTTCCTAATAATAAAAAAATACTCCATGAAGTGCTGAGAGTTCACAGTATATTCTCACTGTCTGACTCAAACTGCTTTTTCCACTTGGTAAAGAGTATCGTGTCTTGTCTGAACGCACCATTTTTACTTGAGAAAAGTACTGAACTTACTTCTCTGTACTTGGAAACAGTAATTATTTCTTTGCTCTATACTAGGGGAAAAGAAACCGTCTGGGAAAAATTAATCTTAAAATGAATCCTCCGCCAGAGATGACAAATAAGAGTCAGCCCATAGGGGGATATTATTAGCTTACAAAGGTCAGTCCAGAACATTTACATAGGAAAAGGCAAAACAATCTTCCTAGAACGAAATTGCGGAGGGTTTTAATGAGTTAGGAGAAAAGTCGAGACGCTTTTATTAAAATGGACAAAAATATTTCTCTCTTTTTAACGTGATGAAATGTTTGAAACGGTTTCAATTAAATAATTTAGTTAGTAATAATTTTATCTTCATTAAAGTTCACTTGATGTAGTAAATTAAATAGATATGCACTTAATGTACATTGCATAATTTAATATTTTAACTTACAGTAAGTTTAAAAACTATAACTTCAAGCAAAATGTAAATTTCCAATTATTTACTTATGTTACAAGATATGACTTGTAAACTTTGTTCACCTTTTCCACCTAGAATCTCATTAACTTCTTAAGAAAATATTACCCAACTAGCTTGACTGTATTGCAGAAATTCAGAAAATTAATAAAGCTATTAAAATTGACATCGTTTTAATCTAAAACCTCGTTTAATATTAAAAACTTATTTCAATTCTTAGTTAGTAAATATTTTTGAACTAATATTTGAGTGTGCAACTAAGTTGAGTATACTACAATGAATTTCCTCGCTCAACTTAGAAATGGTGGCAAAACTGCGGAACTGCACGTGCAGACAAGCGGCGATAAGAATTTTTAAAACTTTCGTCTGACTCTCTTGTTTAAAAAACTTTAACAACTTTCTTAAGATTGGTGATAAAGATATAATATAAAGAGTTTGTAGACAGTTATCTTTTCAGAAGTAATATATAGGGTCGCTAATGATTTGAGAAACGCCAGGTGATAATCAATCAACTTAAAAAAGTCCCACTAAGACTGCACAAAGCAATAAAATTGAATTACGATTGGATTTTGTAGTAAATTACTCTCGGAATGGAAAACGAGAATTCGTGCTTTGATTTACACTACACTTATGCCGTGTACGATTCTTGATATGAGAAGCTCAACGAGGGGTGGAAAGCCCCTAAAGACATGTGGCGTAATTTATAGAGGAACCGCCTCTGAATCACTCCATGAAGTGTCTACAGTCAGCGAGAGTAAATTCTACGAGGTGGTTCTTGATATTAAACCGGGTGGTACGTTATTCGCGCACCTAACTTCTCCTAAACCAACATAACACTTTCTTGACCGACAACCGCGAACAGATTATACGAGCCGCCGCACAGTTGTCTTATATGAATACTTTAGCACACGTCGTCTCTGTCTAATTTATTACATTTATTAGCTAACTTTATCAGCAATAATAAACTTACTAATACACATATCACTTTAGACATAAATCAAGAAACCTTGTTATAATTTTCTTTGCTTTTTTAACTTCTTTTACTATTTACTACTTATCCCTAGCTATCTGCCACCACTAAATTGTTTTATTAAATTTAGAAAAAAAATATATTTCTTCTTCAAACGTCACAAAAACATTCCTCCAGAACAAAAATAAGCTATGGCTAAAAATTATTTGAGAAACATTTAACAATAATGCATGGCAACAAATGAAACAATAGAAATACACTCGAATCCCGGTTTAGCGGTTGTCGAGTAGTAGTCAAGCAGTACCGCAGCAACAGAGCGAGCAGTATCAATTCGCCTTTTGCATTTATTTTTAAGAACACGTTGAAAAATTTTTTTAAATAAATTTTTCATCGTCATTTAAGAATTTTCATCCCTTATGGTAAAAAATTCTCATGCGTACATAATTCAGTTACGTAATTCATATTATTCCTACATAATTCATATTATTCCGACTGAAAGTGGTTCGTACGGCCCTGACTCTTTGTGTTCAGAGACGCTCAAGGACTTTTCCGGTTTAAGACAGGCAATGCCCAAAACCCATCTTAAACCAGGATTCGAGTGTATAACAAAATTTAATTTATATCAGAATTTAATTTCACTCATTCATTATTAAATTTTTTCAATCATAACCTAAATTTCTAATTAAGATGTCACGTTGTCAAACAGTATTATTAATATTTTAGAGATACATTTTTTCTCGATTTTAAAATATACAAAAATTTGGAACAGAGAGAGGTAAACAAAAATTAAGATTCTTCTAAAATAACTTATCCTAAGATGTTAATAAAGCGTCAAATCATTCCAATTTGAATGGCTTACAATTATTTTGAAAGAAAATATTGATAAAAACAAGTTTAAACAATTTTTTTAAATGTAGCAATCTGGAGTTTGCCTTTTTTCGCAATCTCTACAAATTTGAACCATTTAAGAGACTCCGCTCGTTAGTTATCTGCCCACCGTTCAGGAAAATCGAAATACGAGAGAAAGCGGTTTAAGTGCTCGACCCCTGATCATGATTCAGATTATATGTTTTGCAATTTTTAAAATTTTCTGCTGGGTCTCGATTTCAATTACTTATATAAATTAATAATGGATTAATATTTCAAAAGTAGTATAAAAGTATTAAATTTACTTTATTACATATTTATATATTTAAAAGTATAGCATCTGTAGGAAAAGTACAACAATGTAATTATCCAAAATTTTTAACTTTTTGGCAAAGGCTTGCATAAAGTTGAAGAAATTTAATTATCTCGTAGAATAAAGTATAAATTTCAATCAGCAGTGGTAAATTGAATATTGAAGTAATGTCAAATACTACTTGCTGTTTCTACATGTAGCCTAGCTTCAGGCAAAGGGAGGGAATTCTCCAGAAAGTTAGCTTTGAAATATCTGAAATGAAAGTTTGTGAAGTTTAATTAGCGGTCGATTGTACCGCCAAAGTTTTTACAAACTTTTTCTTCCACAGCTGTTCGGCTTACAGTGAGCCTAATGAAACTAAAAGATATTTATATCTTGAGTCGGAATATTTCCATTAATTTTCAACAATATTCGCATGAGTAAAGCAATAAGTCATTTCACTTCCTTGTGGTTAAAAATGTAGAAATCTCGTCACGAAAGCAAAGATCGTTCATCCAAATATAATGATAAAACTACGAATGGGGTAAATTGTAGATTGTTATTTTACGGTTCTTATTTATGAGGGTACTTCCGTCAAAAGAGTGGTACATGCCATCGGTTGGTAATTAATCACTTTGTAATACAAACGCAAAGTAATAATCAAATGGGAAATTTGCATTCGACGGAGACACTCCAGAAATTAATTTTGATAAAACAGTGTCAACAGAGCCTTTGAGTATTAAATATCCCATTTGGTAATCCAGTGACAGAATAGGAATGATGACATATATA
>JBAGKK010005521.1:0-12401 GCA_037177015.1 Euceroptres primus | reverse complement strand
CGGATTCTAGCCAACACTTGGACTCCATACTGGGGCAGTACTAAACCAGTACCGCGCCAACGCTCGGCGCGGTACTATTGATCAGTACTGGCATTGCTCCTCGTTTACAACTGTCGCGGTACTATGCCGTTCGTAAGATCCGGCATAAGTCCGACTTTTCCGCCTGGGCATTTTATGCAAATAAACATTATAATTCTTTACAAAAAAGGACTCAAACACGAAATGCAAATTACCCAACTTTCACTTTCCGGCTCTTTAGAGATAAAATTACACCAACGAAAAAAGAGGAAGAAAAGGATCACATAATTTTTATTTGCATAAAATGGTTCATTGAGAAGTGTAAATTCTTAATCAAAGAAATATTTTATCTTTGGTACTGTTTAGAAAATTCATTTTTCGATCATGAACGGTTCTTAGTCGTCAAAATAAAATAAAAATTAGTATTTTTTCAATTAGTTATAATGAAATTAAAAGTTTAGAATCTCAGCCATACGTCTACGGTAACAACAAATTAGAATAAAAAATTTCTGAAAAAAGCACAGCACTTAGAAAAGCAACAAATCGGGAAAAATCAGGGTTCAAGTTTTTAAAAATAATTTTTTAAACAATTGACATAACTGCAAAGGTATGATGGGCTTCTGAAAAGGGATGTAATGGATTATAAGAAAAAAAATATACCGTTTGAAAACTTTGAAAAAAGTATATTTATTTGAGGAGGGAGTCGTTGGTCAATTTTTAACGTGCGCGAAATTGTGGAAACATGCAAAAGTCAGAGTTACAACGCAATTTTTTGTTACCTTAGGCCTCTGCAAGCGCTGCTCGTTTCCCGTCATACTTTCTCTTGTTTGAAAACTTGACAAGCAAAAAAAGAAACAGAAAAAAAAATAAATGTAAAGTTGAAAAATTAATTCTAAGCTCGCCATGCCGCCCTCAAAATTGTGCCGTCCTAGATCATGACCTTTTTGATCTATAGTTCAAATAGGCGCTCCCGAAGGAGGCTGGGCAGATTTTTCCTGTTACAGTTTCGGAATTTTAAATTACAAGTTTCAGTATTTTCCGTTATAGGTATCGTAAAATTATCAAAATGTAACTGAATTTTCAATTATTTGAAACTGAATTTTCCTAAATTTTTCTTAAATTTACCAAATTGTAACTGAAATTTCAGAAACGGTAACTGCATACCCAGCTAACACGTTATTGCCTTCGATCGTTCCTCAGTGATCATTTGTTTTAAGTAAAACATTTACTAGAATGTTACTGTTTTAGCAAGTAACAACGATGTTCCAAGCGTAGCGGGTAACCCTCCCGCCGGAGTAGTCACATTCTAATAACAACGGGCAGTGAAAAGCAACATGGCCGTGTGATTACTTTAAATAGGAAATAAGTTGTCACTGGTTCACCACCGGGAAGTCGCAAGTGACAAGTTTCTTTAATCTTGTTACCTGCATGTGACTACTAAGACTAGTAACTGTGTTAGCTAGATAAAGCTTCAGTCTCATGTCTCTGAAAATTACCATGGAAATTTCTAACAGTGTAGCCTAGTTTTATACGTAAAATATTTTTTTAAAAAGCCATATAAGATCAGCATTTATTGACCAAATGCTTACACTAAAGCAATTGATAAACGATTTCGCAATATTTCATTAGAAGAAAACTACTAATTCAGAATTGGAGAGTAGTTTGTGAATAATTGAGATTTAGAGAGGAGTGATTGGATTAAGGCTGCGGTTGTTCAACCCTATGTCAATTTTCTTAAACCGTGGAGTGGGTCGGTCACGTCTAGACGCAGAAAGCGTTGACTCTGGTTGAATATGGGGATAGCATTATAACCTCCAATGGCTCACTGAACTTTAAGAAACCAAGAACATACTAAAATATTATCGGGTTCTCGAATTATCTTGAATAATGTGGAAGCATGCACAAGACGAAAATCGGTTCTTTGAGCGTCAGTCGAACAATCTTTTGTTAATGCATGGGAAACAAGACGCGGAAGACTGCGGTTACCACTCGACCGACCGATTTTCGTCTTGGGCACGCTTCCATATTTTTAATGGTAATTCGAGAACCAGTTAATATTTCAATACGTTCTTGGTCTCATTTTGAAGAGGAGATTTTAAACCTTAAAACAGCGAAGTTTCAATATTTTCTATTCACTACCCTAAAGCATGCAGACAGTGGAAGTTGAGAATCGAAAATTGGTTAAAAATGGAAAATAGGCCTGTCTTTCTCACATGCTCTCTCCGTTCCTATTTATCAAAAATAATTCGAATAGGGATCAATCGACACGAAATTTAATAAGCTTTCTAACGATTTTTTAAAAATATTTCTAACCTAATTTCACGCTGAGATACCCAAGAAAGAAGACAGGCATGTTTTTAATACGATTTTTTTTAGTGGACTGACAATTCTGGCCGGTACTGTAATCAAAATCGGTACCCCGTCAGTATACTACGCCGACACTTGGCCTATCTCCTGCGTCAGTAGATTGACAAAACTAATGGGCGGTACTAGGCCAGTACCACGCCAGTATCATGCCAACGCTCGGCCGAACTCCTGCGTCGGAATAGTGTCTACACTAATGATCAGTACTGCGCCAGTACCACGCCAGTACTATGCCGATACTCGGCATAACTCGCAAGTCGGTAGATTGCCAACGCTGACGAGCGGTACTACTATAATTATTTATAATATAATAATAATTATGACAGATCCAACATGAAGTTGGGTTCCAAAGAAATACTTGTACTAATTTATTTTGTTGGGTTCCAAGTGTAATACTTGTACTAATTTATTTTATGATTATTTCCAGTTTACGTAAACAACAAAATTTTGAAAAACTCCTGCTATATTTTCTTTGAATTACTTTGCGTTACATAATTCACAAAAATAGAACTCAACATTCTTTTTAAAAGATTATCGATTAATTTTTCAAAAATAAAATCTATAGAATTTTATATATTTTTCAGTATTTTTATAGTTTTTGAGACAAAAAAATTTTGAAGTTTAAATTTTCTTCGCTTCAACATAAAAATAATAAATATTTACAATTTTATAACTTTCAACTTTTAACGGTAGTTTCGCTTCTGAATTTTATATGCGTATATAGGCGAGCGGTTAGCGTTAACAGACGTGGGATTTTTGGTTTGAATTTATATTTTCTCTGATGATAGGTCATTACCCAACTTTTAATTTTCCAAAGCGGTTCGATGCGCTTTTTGGCCAATGAGAAAAACGGATTTGGAAAATTACAGGCGGTCTATATAGCCGGGACAAAAATGTCTTTCACCTGCCCAGGTAGCTCAGGCGACGGCGTATTCGGCTCCTAGGCAAGAGATTGTGGGCTCGACTCTCGCAGCCTGCACTTTTTTTTCTAACTTTTTTCACTTTTTATTTAACTATTTGTTTATTTATTTAATTTTGTTGTAAAATTTATTTAAACTGTGTATAAATGAGGTGGCTTGAAAATAGAATATGGCTCGAATATGAAATATGCAGATTTCTGCTATAGTATAAAGTGTAATGTGTCGGTAATAGTGGGAAAATTTAGCTCTTGGGGAGAGTAGCAAATAGTGCCAGTTTAGTCTTTTTATGTGCGTCTTACAAAACGTGAGAGCAGCAAATGTAAAAGTGATAACCTCGAGTTTATTTCAGAAAAGTGCTTAATGTCTATTTGTAATGTAGTAAATAAACTTTGGTTAATAAATTCTGCATGTAGTAGAGTAAGATTAGGGGAACAATATTATATGGTGTGGATAGAGACTCTCCTGTTTAGAGATTATGTTCTATAGACGTAAGCATTTTGTAGGTAGTGGCTCAAATCTGAAATACCAAGGGTGGTTCAATTATGGAATACAGTTTTGCTCTATAAAATAAACAACATTAAAAAAACTTACAATAACATAAAATCATAACCGAACATAAAATAACAACTTTAATATTAAATATTTTTTTGGTCTATCTATCGTTTGTAACAACTGGATTCACGCAGGCTATACTGGCGTATGATCGAATCTGTGGGTGTGTGATTATTGCAAATAATTTTTCTTATAATTGTTTATGTCCCGAATCACCTTAGTAAAAATTTTCATACGGATTGCTTAATAATTTTTCTTATTTTTTACGATTTCTCTAGGTATTTCATATTAGAGCCACCTTTTTTGGATTTTCAAAAATCTCACTTTTCACAAAATCGTAGTTTAAATAAATTTTACAAAAAAATTAAATCAACACGTGATTGAATAAAAAGAAAAAAAAAGTTGAAAAAAGTGCAGATAGCGAGAGTTCAGCCCGCAACCTCTCACCTATCAGCCGAGTAGCGAGTACGCTACCGCCTGAGCTATCTGGGCAGTAGAAAGACGTTTTCGACCCGGCTATATAAACCGCCTGCAATTTTTCAAACCCGCTTTTCTTGAAATTGGCCAAAAAGCGCATCGAACTGCTTTGACAAATTAAAAGTTAGGTAATGAACTGGAAGTCCGCCAGCGGTATTGGCGCGGCGCTGTAAATTTCCACCTGGGGAAGGACAAACGCGAGGTCATACTTATCATTGCTTTTCTGGCTCGCCATATAAAAAGAGCAATGATCTACCATAATGTAAACAATGGCAAAAAGTTGAAAAATCTTACTTGAAGAATCTGACATTTTTATTGAAAAAATTTGTGTCATAAACAGAAAAAAAACATACTTGTACAAACAAAAATATTTATTTATAAGTAAAACGAAAGATATTGGCAATTAATTAAATCCATGACCTTCTAGGTTTAATGAAGAATTTAGTTTTATTGAAAAATGATTTTTTACGAAGGCATTAAAAAAATAAAATTTGGTCTTACGCATTCGGCATTATTGCTTACTCTTCAGAATACATCTTGCCATTTACGTCACAACGTGAAATAGCTGATAAGAAGTTGTTGAACTTCCCAACATGTGTTCAAATATAGCAGTATCGAATAGGATCAACGTCTGCAGGCTTCGAACTCTTCAGTCAAGGTGAACGCAACCGTCTGCGACTGTGTTTCATCCGCCGAGAGCACAGACCTCTGACCACTAAATCTAAAATGCGCAGCACTGAAATTGCTACGAGAAATAATAAATGCGATATATTTTTTTCAATATTTTTTATCTTACGTGTTACAGTTTTCGTATTACAGATTAAAAAACTCCTGAAACGGCATTGCTTAACACGATTTTGCATTCTGCGAAGTGAACCACTGATCAGTAGTAAAATCTAATTTATTCCAATCAAAGAACTTTTTTTTGATTCAAAACATTTGTTTCAATTTACTAATATTTTGGCATTTGTGCTTTGGAAATAGAACTTGTAAATGAATCAGGAAATAATATATTGCGATACATGTGGGGAAACAGGAACTTTGGACGAGTGGGATGTTTCCAGCACGAGACGAGTATAACTGCATCAGTATAATTGGCGCCACCAATCGGTATGATTAGGAAACAATCATGAGCTGCTGATGATTGTTTACCAATCATACCGACTGATGGCGTTATTTGTACTGTTTCAGATATACTTGTGAGAAAGTCAACTATTCCTTCATTTTTACCCAAACTAATGAAGACAAGGGAAATTAAAAATCTTGGGTAATTATTATTTATGTGGGTTAAACATTCACTAGTAATTCCACAATTGCATAATTGTATTATTCAATATGTCGAGAGACAAAAGCATCAAGTGTATGTCTTGCTCAATTGTGCAAGTAGTACGACAAAAAGAGTTCGATGAGCTCATGCGAAGCTCCGCTCCGTTTGCATCCTGTGTCATCGAGTCGTTTGATCTAATTACACGCCAATAATCAAGACTATTTTATTGCACAGCCACTTTATTATTTTAAACTTTCGAACTCATTACAGATCTATTACATTCTCAGGGTTTCTTTTATTTGAACCGAGCACCCTTTTCGTTCCAACTATGGAGCTATCGCAAAAGTGGGGGGAAGGAACATTCTACACACTAACAATTATTGAATCAACTTGCATAGCTTGCATAATCCTATTCACATCACCACACACGCTGGATTGACTTCACATCCGGAATCACGTTTTGCACTGTAACCGTTTCGCACCTCTATTAGGTACAAAATTACGTAAAAAATGCATGATCTCGAGGGGAAGTTGTACAATTGAGCCAAGGAAAGCGAAACTGGCCTAAATACACTTTTTGATGAAATTGAATTATCGTCACCACCCTCTTTTTTATTATTCTTTACACCTATTTCAGTGAATTAAATTAAGTTTTGTTAAGTATTCACTAATAAATTAACTATTTAAAAATAAAATAATATTTTGGAAAATAGGAGTATGTATTTAAACTAAAGCGAAAGTATTCAATTGTTTCTTTTTTTAATTTCATGCCCATTATACAATAATGTCATTTTCTGAACAAACAACAGTAAACCAACCCCCTGTCTTTAAAAACAAAAACAAAAATGTACAATTTACGCAGTCTACTGAAAAAAAATCGTTAGTTAGGCCATCTGCTTTAGTTTGTACACTGTTAGGAATTTCTTGAAAATTCTAGCTCTTTTCAAGAACATTTGTGATTGAAATTTTTTTCATGAACGTAACTGAAATGAGATTCAGTTACTGTGATTGAAAATTCAATAACTTGCATGGACGATCGACTGTCTGCTATAAAGTAGTGTTCTCAACTCCCCACGTGGTGTCGTGATACATGCGCTTAGTCCGCGAGTTTCAGGTTAGGGTTCTTTTTTCGGTATCGCTGTTTTTTTTTTTCATTTCCTCGTGACTGAATTTTCATTTACTAGGTGATTGAAAATTCAATAATGGTAATTGTATAAAAATTCAACCAAATTTAATTAAAAATTCAAGCAGATATTTCTAACTGTGGAACTATTAATGCTAGCAACTATTAATGCCTTTACTACTTTAATAGTTGAGACAACTATTTTAATAGTTGACAAAACTACTTTAATAGTTGGGACAATTACTTTATTAGTTGGGAAAACTAATTTTAAACTATTTTATTAGTTGCAGTTATTATTCAAGTAGTTTTCCTAAATAATAAAGTTGTTGTCCAAACTATTAAGGTAGTAGAGGCATACATTACAAACCAAAGTAGTAGTCCCAATAAACCATTTTTTTCAGTGCCTAGAGTTATTTTTGTCACCTGAGGGTAAAGCATATTATAATTCGTGAACGATTTGTTTTTCTTCTATAGATTCTCATCATCAATGAAAAATAAAATAAAATACAAAATAACCGATTGGGCTCAATCGGTTGTAATTGTAGCTTTGGGAAGGTTTTTCATCTCTTCTGTGAAATTAGTTTGATTGGACTTAAAACCTTTTCGCCATGGTTCAATTAATTAAAAATACGAAAAAACGTAAAGCCGATAGGGCGAAGATATTGCTCTGGGTAAAGCGATCGCTGGTCGGTGTTAAGGAAACTGTGGGAATCAAGTGGATGTTTGTTATAACAAAAACATTTTATCATGTGTTCCATTCAATCCAGATAATGTGACTCCTTCGCGATCAAAATTATCCATTCCTCCAACGATGAAATTATCCGGTTCAAAATTGCTTGTCAACATATTACCATTTTGAATCTAGTAGACATCCATGCAGTTGGTTGTAACTTTGCAACCAATTTTTAACGATTACTCATGAAACACTGAACATTTCGAGAATTCATTAGCTTCAACCTCACCATTAACGTATCCGTGGTGAGGACAAAGAGGGCGGGACTAATGTAAGCAGTTAATGGAAGGGAAAAAATGGGCAGAGATGTATCAGTATGCATTTTATACCGTACACGGAAAAAAATCGTTCCTAAAATTTTCTGAAGTAGTTCAAGATTCTTGGTTACGAAAGAAAGGTCTATAGATCTTCTATAACTTTTGAACAAAAAATTCATCAATTTCTGAAGAAATTCCTGCACTGCCAGTAATTCTAAACAATTCATTCATTTTTCAGAAACATTTGCAATTCGATCCGTACGTTTCGCTGAATTGTTTTGGAAAAACAATGTGGGTGACGTTAGATGAACGATTATTTCACATATTTCACACTTCACAATTAAAATATTTTATACGCTAGATTGGCTGCGATGCTTCGAGCGCTGGACTTGTCAACAGCTAAGCGCCTTGGGTTGTCGTCGCGAGTTCGGTTCCACAAAAAGTTTTTTATCTTCAACGAATTTTGTTTTAAATTTTCCGGTACAGTTCAGGAAAACGTCAAGTATTTATCTGCTAAACTTTAAGTACACTGTTAGAAACGTTCGTAAATTTCCGGAACTTTTAGGTTACGAAAGTAACAGAAATTTTTATAAAATTTAAAATACTTTTCAGAAACCGTATCTGAAAATTACCAAATTGGAACTGAAACTTACCAAACTGTAACTGCATTTTCATGAATCTGTCTTAAATTTCAGTTACGGTAACTGAATTTTCATAAATTTGTCTTAATTTTACCAAATTGTAACAGAAATTTACCAAACTGTAACTAACTTTTCAGTTAAATGTTAAACTTTTCAGTTAAACTATATAAAGCTTCAGTTACCTGAACATAAATTTTTGTCTGTTACAGTTTCGGATAATATTTCTTCCATATCGGATGGTAAAGATGGAAACTTTACATTGACTTCTTCGTCATTTTTCCACGAGAGACATTACCTTTACGACATATCGGAACAAGTGGGTCTGTAGGATGCCTGTCTCTCATGGACTAGATTAACTTTTTTTAAATGAAATAGGAAGTTTCCAGTTCGAACCCAAGCTGTGGTAGTTTTTTTCTGAAAACTTGGGCTAGATAAAAAAAATTCCGACAATAATGTTCATAAAATGTACAAAACTTGCCTCGGTATCCAAGAGTTCTGAACAAAGTTCAGTATTTTTTCAATTACAAATTTTTTCCGTGTAGAGCCTACTCAATACTGCAACTTATTGGGTAGAATGAAATATAAATTACTACTTTATCTGGAACACAGAAAATCTCGAAGTATTAAAAGCGCTGCAGATAAATTCAATCTGCAATTGAGCGGTTGCGTGCAATGACGGTATACTTGCATTTTTAGAAGTCACTTATTTTTCATTTGTTTCGTACATAACTTCATGAAAAACAAGTGACTTCTGAAAATGCAAGAATACCATTATTTCACCCAACCTTTCAATTTGGTATTAAAGTTATTCAATTCAATAAATTAAAAAATCCATACGAGCACAACTTCACGCACCTAGAAACTCCTAACAATAAGTGAAAGCCGCTGTATTTGTTTCTTTCCTAACTTGTGACAGATTTGTCAAAAAAATTTGAAACCCAAAACCGAATTATTCTAATCAGATGATTGAGGCAAAGGAACAAAATCCGGATCCCGGATCACTCTTAAAAATAATATAGAGGAGAGACCCCTAAATGAGATAGGCTCCTAATATGAGATAGCAGGGTTTCTGCCAAACTATCCAAGTGGAAAAGTGAGTGCTTAGCCAGCGCTTATAACTGGCTCGATATCATTCCTTTTTGTGAGACCGCCGCGCTCCCAGTACTGGTATAATACTGAATTATAAATTGGCAGAGCACTGGTTTATGGTTTTATATCAGCTACGCACTGGTTTCGTGCTGGATCGAAGCTGCTGTGAAAGAGTATAGCCGGATAAGCATGCTAAATCGGCCCCCGTTCGTACCAGGCTGAAATTTATGTCAAATATTCATTCTAAGGTAGTAAAAAACTACAAAGAATTTTAATCTTCAAATCGAATTTTTTTTTAGTTATGGAGGGGAAAAGAAAATTCAAAAGAGTGGTTTTTTTGTGGAGACCAATAGGACAGTTTACCAAAAAATTCAAGAGAATTTTATGGCCAAAATAGCAGGTAAGAAAAGTGTTTGAATTCTTTAAGAATTTTTTTTAAGGTGACTTTTTTGACGTGCGGCAACCATATTTTCACAAAAAATCACTAAATCCCTTTAATTAACATATTTTTCCCCTGAACTGATCGAAGTGATGCGCCATAGTTAAAAAAAATAAAAGCTGATTTTCGTATTACCAAATGGAAACCTCACATGACAAATTCATTACGATATGCTGTAATAGATAGTAAAAAGTCAGAAAACAACAGAAAAAAGAAGTGGATATATTTACAAAATAGCAGACTACCTGTTCAGGCAATTGGTCTAATTGTTGCCGAGAGTCGGGTTAAAAATGTGCGTGTGTACTAGTTTCTACATCACCCGAGATATGCGGGTGGTGCAACGCGAGGCATGCGCCGCTTTTTTTTTAGTGGTTTCCCTAGGAGGCCTGATCCACTTCCTCCCGCTGATTTTAGTCTGTAATGATTTAGTGGGAGAACTGAGAAGAGTTAAGGGGTTATTGAAATGGAACATGTATCACTATAAAACAAACGACAAGACTAATGCACAATAATTTCGTAATACCAAATGATAACATATACTTAGACACAAACCACATAAACCTAAATTTCGATAAATGATATCATATGACCAAAAGAAACCCAACAGTGAATAGATTTATGTTATGAACGATCAAAAACAAGGTGTATATTTATTATCAAACTTTGATAACCACTTCAGATCGTGAATGGCAATAGGTAAATGTTCAACTTTTTTTAGTGATCTATTTTGTTATGGTTCTATTTTTTATGGAAAAACAATTATGACTAATAATTTATAATTACTAATAAAAGTATTATTATTAACCCTCTGCCGGCTAAAGAGAACCCCCACTCCTTCAAATTTCCGCGCAATCGCATTGCCCCCACGAGGTGCACTCCGGGACTTTTGGGACGCTTTAGCCGGCAGAGGGTTAAGGGCCTCCCTCAAAATGGGTGTTGACGCAAGTACAGAATACAGCTAAACAGATGAATTTTTTGACCTATTTTTTTTACTACATAATCAAAAGGTAATTGTGGATATGTGGCTAGAGCCCTTTTCCGAAAAATGTGGTTATTTGTTTTTCAAAAAGCTTCAAAAAAAGCTTGCATGCCCCTGGCATGCGGCAAACGCTCGCCTGCGCTTGCCAGGGGCATGTAGGAGCTATTTTAAATTCTAAATGAGCGAACAGCTAAGTAGTAGGCTCCCTTCTTTTTGGAATAAAATGACTAGAAGAGAGCATCTGGTAAGGAAGTTTCAGATAATTCTCGAATTTCTGGAGAAAGCAGTTTTCTGCAAGGACATTGCGAAGGGTAAAATGAGGGCATGTAAGTGTTGCCTTTAGTACAGAAACGATGCGTTCCTGTTAAACTTCTCAGATGCATTATCTCATTCACCATTAAATAAATAAAGAATAAATAATACAAAATAAACAACTAATATCTGAAAAAGTGCAGATGCGTTCATAAAACGACTGTCCCGAAGAAAATTGGCTTAACAAAGATTTCCGACTAGAGTGTATCAACTATATTCTACTTCGCTAGAGTGTCGTAAAGAAAGTTCTATTCTTATTTGGTCCACTCCAAATTGAATTGTTTGATATTAATTAGAAGAACTTCAAAAACTATTGTCTCCTTTAGCCTTCAGTGATTTTAATATAATATTTATACCGTTTTTCTAAATTTTTGTAAATAAACTGTTACATCAATGGTAAATGAGATAAGGCATATGAGAAGTTTAACAAAAACGCATCGTTTTTGTACTAGAGGCAGCACTTACATGCCCTCATTTTATCCTTCGCAATGTCCTTGCAGAAAACTGAATTCTCCAGAAATTCGGGTAATACCTGAAACTTCCTTACCAGACGCTCTCTTCTAGTCGCTCTATTCCAAAAAAAGGGAGCCTACTTAGCTGTTCGCTCATTTAGAATTTAAAATGGCTTCTACATGCCCCTCGCAAGCGCAGGCAAGCGGTTGCCGCATGCCAGGGGCATGCAAAGTTTTCAGCTTTTTTTAAACAAACAACCAATTTTTTCTGGAAAAGGACTCTAACCATACATCCACAATCGCCTTTAGATTGTGCAGTAAAAAAATTATTTAAAAAAATTCATCTGTTTAGCTGTATTTTGTACTCGCGTCAACGCCAATGCTGAGGGAGGCCCTGAAAGTAGTCCGGCTACTGGAAAAGCTAGTTAAAGCTATATCCATTATTTTTTCGGAAATTTGAAATTAAATCCAAAATTTTGCCAGTTTATCAATTAATAAATTAAATATTAAATTTTTATGCTGATCAGTATAAATAAAATATCTGAAAAATAATAATAAAATGTAAATTTAAATGTTGATTTGACTCGATTCGAGTCAAGGTCATTTTTTCACGCTCAGCAATTGCCAGCGTCACCGCTATGAACAGCTGTTCGTTGTGCTTGTCGCGAAAGTAAACATAACGTGCAATAACCTGCCAAAACATTTACACTCATACCTAGATTATGGGCCAGGCTCGGGGGTAGACGGTCCAAAATCTAATCCTATTAAACTCCAGTTT
>JBAGKK010005510.1:0-12402 GCA_037177015.1 Euceroptres primus | reverse complement strand
TTTTTTTTGCAATTTACAAATTTTATGTACAGATGTTCATAGTACTCAGAAAGAAGAACAATTTATCCTTATGACATTTTTCAATGAAATGAAAATTATCAGATTCATAGCATTTTCAAAATTCAAAAAATCAAAAGAAAATAAAGATTTTAAGCCAAATACGCACGATATGAAAAAAAGTCAAGAGAAGAAAAATATTTCTTTTTGAATGCTCTACAATATTGGGATCACAGCTTTTTGATTTAAAAAAAAAAATTGAAAATTCCAATTTTCCCGCCAAAAAACGTGAGATATGAAAAAATATTCAATGGAAAAATTATTGTTCTTAAATAGATCTACAAATTTTTTGTTGACCATTTTTTGATAGGATAAGCAGTTTATGTTTTAATCCTTAAAATTTTGTTAAAAAATTTTTTAAAAAATTTCCCCGCCAAAAAACATGAGAAATTCTTACAAAAACAGAAATGATTGGCCTTAAAACCCAATTTTGGCCTTAAAGGAATTTTAAGGCCAAAAACCAATTTTCGATTAACCGTTTTTTGATTGGATAAATAATTTTCATTTTAATTGTGAAAAATACTGTTAAAAATTTAACTAATTTTTCTTCACCAAAGACTTTCGAAAAAATTATCGGATTGTATTGTGCTTTAGCACACTAGGAAGGAAGAGTTCGTTAACCAACCATTTTTGATGAACGGTTTTAGTGTTATGCATCAAAAAACGCATTTCGAAAATTAAATAAACCATTTACAATTTCTCCCCTCAAAATCGGTGAAATTCTTGAAAATTTTTTAAATCTAGTAAAATCTTGTGAAAATGTGTGTGAAAGCGCAAATCATATTTGAAGAGTGATATGTTGATTGTGATTGTTGATATACTTTCAGTCGAAGACAATATCTCTCGTCCAATTTTGCATATTATAATAATCATACCCTGATTTTTCTATGAAGAAATTAAAAAAGATTATAAATTCATATTTGAAGAAATTTGTTAAACTCTATTATAGTTTTAAATACTACTTTAGCAATTATAAATAATCTAAACATTTTATTTTTAATAATTTAAATTTATTTAATAGCCTAATTATTTAATTGTTCTATACTTATTAAAAGTTTACAATTTCAGTGATTAAAAATTTTTACTTTAATATATTTCTTACTGAATTAAATGATTCTAAATCTAAAGACTGTTAAAAATAAGCAGTTTAATGTTTTAATTCACTCATAATTTTTTTTGCTTTAAAATTCATGTGATTTTTAAAACTAATTTTTTATTTCCTAAAATAATACAATTTTGTTATGAAAACATTTCTTTTTACAAAAGATTTAAAGTTTACATTTGGTCAATACAAATACAGAAACAATGTGCAAACAGAAAGAAATAAGGCGAAGAAAAAAGTAAATTTTTTGATTCCTCTATTTTTTTCACCCTCACATATTTAAATTAAACTTTTGGATTTAATTTAAATTAAATTAAACTTTAAATTAAACTTAAATTCAAAACAGAATTTAAAAAGTAATAACACGATTTTCACGAAACTATTTTATATAATGTTTTTTTTCATTTTTTATACAATTTTAATCTTAATTTGGAGGGAAAAATAATGATCTTATTAAAATTTGTACTATGCAAAATAATATAATTCTTTTTTTTTCTATAAAACCAATATTTTTTAAATAATTCAAGAAAATATCAAAATTATTAAAATTTAATTATGCACTCGGAGAAAACTTATTGTCATGTCCAGGAAATCGATTTTTACCTATTTTTATGTTCGGATATAAAAATTTGTTTATATTTTAAAAAATATATTTTTTGATCAGAAAAAAGTTCATTTGATTCAAAAAAAATTTTCAAATTTTAAATTCACTTCTAATTGTAAGTTCAGATTTTAAAATCACTTTAAAATAGGAATCACTATTAAAGTTTAAGAACAAGAAAAATTTTTGAATGCAGAGACAGATTTGAAATTTAAAATATTTTTAAGTGTCTTTTCCTCCAAAATCAAGTTGGAGGTCTTTTTAGCTATTATAGTACATTTTGGAAGAATTTGAGAGAATAATATTTACAACAGTTTAAAGATTGCAAAAATAAATCACTTCTAATGAAAAATATATACTTTCGTAAATTTGGATAATATAAATTAAATATTTAAATAATGATAAATTGTAAATTGAATTTCAAATTCAGGTCTAGATTTTTGTTAATTCAATAATGTTTCAATATTTTAATTTAATTAATATAATATAAATATGAATATTCAATTTTGGGAAAAAAATTACTGTGTTATTACACTTCTTGATATAACTTCAGTCGAAGACAATTATCAAGAAATGTGATAACAAAGGAATTTACAATACAATTTCTCTCGTCCAATTTTGCATATTATATTAATCATACCCTGATTTTTATATCAAATTAAATTAAGCTAAACTTTAAATTAATCTTAAATTTTAAAAACTGGAATTTAAAAAGTAATAGAACGATTTTAACAAAACTATTTTATTTAATATTTTTATGTTTCATTTTTTGTTTAATTTTAATCTTGATTTTGAGGGAATAATAATGATCTTATTCAAATTTCTAATATGTAAAATAGTAGAACTCCTTTTTTTCTCTATAAAACCAATATTTTTGAGATAATTCAAGAAAATATCAAATTTATTAAAATTTAAATATTCACTCAGAGAAAACTTGTTTTCAAGACCAAGAAAATTGTTTTTCACCTTTTTTTTCTTGTTCCGATATGAAAATGTTTTTATATTTTAAAAAATCATTTTTTAGCAGAAAAAAGTTTATATGATTGAAACCAAATTTTTAAATTTGAATTTACTCTGCATCTTAAGTTCACATTTTAAATTCACTTTCAGATTTGAATCACTATTAACAGAGCTATTAAAGTTTAAGAACAATAGTAATTTTTGAATGATGAGATAGATTTGAAATTTACAATATTTTTAAGTTTTTTCTCCTCAAAAACGAAATTTGAAGTCTTTTTGCTATCATAACACAGTTTGGAAGAATTGGGGAGAATAATATTTACAACAGTTAATAGATTGTAAAAATAAATCATTTCTAATGAAAAGTACATATTTTCGTAAATTTGAATGCGATAAATGAAATATTTATATAATGGAATTTATAAATTGAATTTCAAATTTAGGTTTAGATTTTTTTAAATTCAATAATTTTTTATTATTTTAATATAAAAAATACAATATAAATATTAATAATATAAATATTCAATAAAGTCTATCTTCGTAATTTAATTAAAAATGATATTTTAAGAGTGAAGGTGAGAAACCTTCCTGTGTTATCACACTTGTTTAAAACTCTATTGTTTTAAATATTACTTTAACAAGTATAAATAATTTAAACATTTTATTTTTAATAATTTAAATTTATTTCATAGATTAATTATTCAATCTTTCTATACCTAATTAAAAGTTTACAATTTCAGTGAGTAAAAATTTTTACTGTAATGAATTTCTTACTGAATTAAATGCTTCTAAGAACTGTTAGAAATAAGCAGTTTACTGTTTTAATTCACTCATAATTTTTTTTGCTATCAAATTCATGTGACTTTTAAAAACAATTTTTCAATATCTTAAAATAATACAATTTTGTTACGAAAACATTTCTTTTAAAAAAGATTGAAAGTTTAAATTTTCATAAATGCAAATAAAGAATCAATGTCCAAACAGAGAAAAATAGCGCGAAGAAAAAATAAATTTTTTTGTTCTTCTATTTTTTTCACCTTCACATCTTTATATTTAACTTTTGGAATTAATTTAAATTAAATTAAACTTTAAATTAAACTAAAATTTAAAAAATAGTATTTAAAAAGTAATAATACGATTTTCACAAAACTATTTTATATAATGCTATTTTCTCATTTTTTGTTCGATTTCAATCCTAATTTGGAGAGAAAAATAATGATATTATTAAACTTTGTACTGTATAAAATAGTATAACTCTTTTTTCTCTATAAAACCAATAGTTATGAGATTATTCAAGAAAATATCAAATTTATTAAAATTTAATTATGCACTCTGAGAAAATTTAGTTTCATGTCCAAAAAAATCGCTTTTTACCTTTTTTTCTTGTTCCGTTATGAAAATTTATTTACATTTAAAAAAGACATTTTTTTGATCAGAAAAAAGTTCATTTGATTCAAAAAAAAATTCTTAAATTTTAAATTCACCTTCAATTGTAAGTTCACATTTTAAAATCACTTTAAAATTTGAATTACTATTAAAGTGTAAGAACAATACTAATTTTTGAATGATGAAACAGATTTGAAATTTAAAATATTTTTTAGTGTCTTCTCCTCAAAAATCAAGTTGGAGGTCTTTTTATCTATCATAATACATTTTGGAAGAATTGGAGATAATAATATTTACAACAGTTTATAGATTGCAAAAATAAATCATTTCTAATCAAAAATATATATTTTCGTAAATTTGGATAATGTAAATTAAATATTTAAATAATGATAACTTGTAAATTGAATTTCAAATTTAGGTTTAGATTTTTGTTAATTCAATAACGTTTTATTATTTTAATATAATTAATATAGTATAAATATTTATAGTATAAATATGAATATTCAAGTTTATCTTCTTAATTTAATTAAAAATAATATTTTAAGAGTGAAGGGAAGAAACATTACTGTGTTATTACACTTCTTGAGATAAGTTCAGTCGAAGACAATTTCTTCGAATAAAAGTATATCAAGAAATGTGATAACACAGGAATTTATAATACAATTTCTCTCTTCCAATTTTGCATATTTTATTAATCGTACTCTGATTTTTATACCAAATTAAATTAAGTTAAACTTTAAATTAATCTTAAATTTAAAAAAAAATTGAATTTAAAAAGTAATAGAATGATTTTCACAAAACTATTTTATTTAATAATTTTTTTCATTTCTTGTTTAATTTCAATCTTGATTTTGAGGGAATAATAATGATCTTATTAAAATTTCTAACATGTAAAATAGTAGAACTCTTTTTTTCTCTATGAAACTAATATTTTTGAGATAATTAAGAAAATATCAAATTTATTAAAATTTAATTATGCACTCAGAGAAAACTTATTTTCAAGACCAAGAAAATCGTTTTTTAACTTTTTTTCTTGTTCCGATATGAAAATTTTTTTATATTTAAAAAATACATTTTTTATCAGAAAAAAAGTTTATTTGATTGAAACAAAATTTTTAAATTTGAATTTACTCTGCATCTTGAGTTCACATTTTAAATTCACTTTCAAATTTAAATCACTATTAAAGTCTTAGAACAATAGTAATTTTCGAATATTGAGATAGATTTGGAATTTAAAATATTTTTAAGTTTTTTCTCCTCAAAAACGAAATTTGAGGTTTTTTTAGCTATCATAACGCATTTTGGAAGAATTGGAGAGAATAAAATAAAATAAATCATTCTTAATGAAAAAAATATATTTTCGTAAATTTGAATACGATAAATTAAATATTTATATAATGGAATTTATAAATTGAATTTTAAATTTAGGTTTAGTTTTTTTTTAATTCAATAATTCTTTATTATTTTAATATAAACAATACAATATAAATATTAATAATATAAATATTCAATAAAGTCTATCTTCGTAATTTAATTAAAAATGATATTTTAAAAGTGAAGGGGAGAAACCTTCCTGTGTTGATATAACTTGATAAACCACTTGTTGATATACTTTCAGTCGAAGGCAATCTCTCTCGTGCAATTATTTTGGGTATTGTAATGATCATAATCTGATTTTTCTATGAAGAGATTAAAAAAAGTTATAAATTCATGTTCGAAGAAATTTTTAAAACTCTATTGTTTTAAATATTAGTTTAGCACTTATAAATAATTTAAACATTTCTCTTTTAAAACCTTCATTTAATTGAATTTAATTTAAATTAATTTAATAGCTAAAGTATTTAATCTTTTCTATACATAATGAAAAGTTTACAATTTCAGTGATTTAAAATTTTAACTGTAATATATTTCTTATTGAATTTTAATTTTTGCAAAAACTGTTAGAAATAAGCAGTTTACTATTTTAATTCACTCATAGTTTTTTTTGCCATCAAATTCATGTGATTTTTAAAAATAATTTTTTAGTATCTTAAAATAGTACGATTTTGTTACAAAAAAATTTGTGTGTTACAAAAGATTGAAAGTTTACATTTTCATCAATATAAATAAAGAAATAATTTACAAACAGAGGGAAATAGTGGAAAAAAATTAATTTTTTTGTTTACCTCTATTTTTTACCCTCACTTCTTTAAATTAAACTTTTCCGTTTTGTACATCAGGGACTAAAGGAATAGAATTTAAAATCTAATAAAACGATTTTTACAAAACTATTTTATTTCCTGCTTTATTTTCATTTTATTTTCAATTTCAATCTTGATTTTGAAAGAAAAATAATGGTCTTGTTAAAATTTGTACTGTGTAGAAAAGTAGAACTCTTTGTTTTTCTCCATAAAACAAATATTTTTGAAATAATTCAAGGAAATATCGAATTAATTAAAATTTAAGTAGACATACAGAGAAAACTTATTTTTAAGTACAAAAAATCGTTTTTACCTTTTTTTCTTGTTTTAATATGAAAATTTGTTTATATTTTTAAAAAAATATTTTTTTGATTAGAAAAAAGTTTATTTGATTAAAACAAAATTTATTTTGTTCAGAATAAAGTTTGTTTGATTCAAACAAACTTTTTTTTAATTAGAAAAAAGTTTGATTCAAACAAATTTTTTCTGATTTAAGTAATATTTGTAAATTTAAAAAAATGTAAATTAAAAATGTTTCTTCCCATAGCAATGCAATTATTTTTTTTATTAAAAAAAATTTCGTTCCAAGGTAAAAACAACTTTTTCTGAGAGGTTTTTTACAATAATTAATAATTAATTTTGAGTTTCTTTCTTTTGCAATTGTAGGAAAAATGTGGATGGAAGTGTAATAAGGCAGAGCTGGGCGAGGATACGAATAACAAAGCAATAAAATATTTAAATTGTGCTCTTCAAACTGCATCAACATTAATTGAAACCATAGCAAAAGAAGAGGATGCCATTATTTTCCTCGAAAATACGAAATCTGGGAAAAGTTCCCTGATTAATTATATTTTAAATAATAAACTAATCGGTTTGATGGATTCAGAATATGAACCAGTATATTTAGAAAAAGCAGATGAATCTCCGGGACCGGAAATAGGAAAAGATCCCACATCAGAAACAACTTTCCCTAGTAGATGGGATTCTGAAAAATTGCCAGGGTTTGGAATTTATGATTCACCAGGTTTCGATGACAGTCGAGGACCAATTCAAGATATCACAAATGCCTTTTCTATTAAAGAGCTTTTAACCATTATTAATTCTGTAAAAATAATAATGGTCTCTGATATTCATGATATTACAAAGAGTAATTTAAAACCTTTTATAAGACTCTTAGATTCTGTCAAAAATATTCTGGGAACTAACATGAAAGAGTGTTTTCCTTGTATCGGAATAATCTTCACAAAAGTACCAAGTGAAATATATAATAAGCCAGTTACGAAGAAACTTATTACAGGAATTTTAAAATCCAAATTTATAAGTTCAAATTTTAAAATTGATTCCACTGAAAGGGATTTTATCCAATTTATAATTGACCATGATGAAAGTTTTGGCTTTTTCAACGAAGTTATTGTTGGGCAAGTGAATGACAAAATTGATAATGGAATAATTGATGCCATAAAAAGTAGAGGCAGTATTCATGAAAAAATTTTAAAAGAAGTAAAACCCAGTATTTCTCCCGAATCAAAAACTCTTTTGTATCGAGTTCGTGTCGATTTGTGTTTCATGGAAACTTTCAACAAATTGCAAATTGTTGTAGCAGAAACATTTAACAAGAAATTGAAGAATTTGGATAATATTGAAAATAAAAATGATATAATGGCATACAAACAAGAAATTACAGCGCTTGAAAAAATCATTCAAAAAGCCGATGATCCTAAGCTTCCTTTTAATAAAAAATTAGATGTTCTGATAACAATTGACAAAGAAATTGATGAAGTCATTAAACAAAATAATCTGGTTAAAAAAGCTTCGTATTTGAAGTTTATTGATGAGATGTTAGATTTGAAGAAAAGTTTTCAATTAAATGCCAATCTTCAGTGTACTATTTTGCTTACAATGTCGCAAATTAAACAGGCGATGATTTCGGTCCAGAAAAAATTGGGTGAAATAGACGAAAAAGAAGAAGAGGAACTAAAAAATTTTATTGCTATAAATTATGAAGCAGAATTGGAGAAGTTAAGAGAAGAAATCAAACTCTTGAAAGAGCATAATGAAAATGTTGAGGGAAAATTAGGAGTTTGTGGACGGATAGGATAATACTATGGACAAATTTTTAAAGTTAATGTAAAATTAAATAATTATCTTTATTCTTTATTTAGTTTCAAAGTTTTCATAAAAGGTGCTGATTTCACTGTTCTCTTTAATTATTTATTAATAAATTCAGAATTAGTGCATATTTTTTTAAAAATAAATTTTCATGCAGTCTAAATTCTAAATAATTGGCGGATGGGGAATTTTTAAACTAAAAAAAATGTTAGAATTTATTTGGTGGAAAAACAAAGTTTTTTTTAAAACTCTAGCGATGGCTAAAAATGGTTTCAATTTTGCAAGAGATAAAATTTTATAAATATATAAAAACATTTGAATTTATATTTTTATTTCTCTTGCGATTTCCGTACAGGATTTTCACTTGGAATTCTGAATGGATTTTCCATAAGGAATTTTCTGAAGGATTTGCATTTGAATTACCATATAGGATATACTGGCAAATTTCCACATGAAATTTTATATGGGGTTTTCATATGAAATTCCATATAGGATTTCCAAAAGAAATTCCATTTAAGATTTCCATATGAAATTTCGTATGGGATTTTCATTTTGAAACATTGTATAGGATTTCTTGATTAATTTCCAACTGAGATTTCTTTTTGAAATTTCATGTGGGATTTTCATTTTCATTTGCCCATATCGCATTAAAGAAAATTTCCATATGGAATTCAATTTCGGATTTCCATTTGCAATTTCGAATGAGATTTCCATTTGGAATTCCATATGGGATTTCCATAAGGAGTTCCAGATACAATTTCATACAGAATTTTGTACGGCATTTTCAATTAACTTTGCATACGGGAATAATTTATTATATATGGGATTTTCATTCGAATTCTATATGGGATTTCCATTATATATGGGATTTTCATTGGAATTCCAAATGGGATTTCCATTATATATGAGATTTTTACTAGAATTCTATATGGGATTTTCAATATATATGAGATTTTCACTAGAATTTTATATGGGATTTTCAATATATACGGAATTTCTATTGGAATTCCATATGGGATTTCCATAATGGAATTCTGCATGTAATTTCATGGGGGAGTTTGTATGGCATTTTCAATTACCTTTCGATGTGGGAAATTTCTGTATGAAATCTGATTTGCGATTTCGAGTCGGAATTTCGAATAAAATTTTTTAATTGGAATTCCATAGAGCATTTTCATAATGAAATTCCACATGGAATTACAATCAAGATTTCGTATGACATTTTAATTTGGAATTTTTATGGACATTCTTAGGTAATATTCATATGCAATTCCATTTGGAATTTCCGTATGGGATTTCTATTTGAAATTTCGTATAAGATTTTCATTTGGAATTCCTTATTGGATTTCCATAATGGAACTCCACATGGAATTTATTAGGAGATTTTGTATGGAATTTTCAATTAACTTTTCATACAGAAATTCCCAAATGGCATTCAAGGAAATTTCCATACGGAATTTAATTTCGGATTTTCATTCCAAATTTCGTATGCGGTTTTCATTTAGAATTCCATATGGGATTTCCATAAGAAATTACACATACAATTTCACACGAAATTTTTTATGGACATTTTATTTAGATTTCTATATAGGATTTCCATTGGAATTTCATATGGAATTTCTATTGGAATTCCACATGTGATTTCCATCATGAAATTCCAAAGGGAATTCCACATGGAATTTCATGTGAGATTTTGTATGGAATTTTGAATTAATTTTCCATGTGGGAAATTTGCATATGGAATTTAAAAGATATTTCATATGGAATTCGATTTGGAATTTTCATTCGGAATTCCGTATGAAATTTACATTTGAAATTTCATATGGAATTCTCATAAAATTCCATACGATAATTCTATATGCAATTTCATATACAATTTCGTGTTGAATTTCAATTGGATATTCCATATGAAATTTCTTATGAAAATTTCTATTCGCACAGGAAAATTTTATGCGAGGTTTCCATAAAAAACTCCAAATTCCTTAAGGAATTCTATTTTGAAATCTCATATGAAATTCCTTACTGGACTTCTATTTAGAATTTCCACGGAGTGTTTTTGACCGAGTTATTCAAATGATATTAAAATTTCAATTAAGATTGTTATGCAATTTTATAACTACATTTTCAACTTTCAAATTTCATCTCTAGTTGTTTGAAAATAAATTAATACTGTGTTTTATGCTAGTTGTACGGAAATTTTTGTAAAAATATCCTCGGAAAATTAATTTATAAATTATAAATATTTAGTTCTGAAATGTCCTGTCGAATTGCAAATTTCCAATGAATCAAAGAACATTGAAAAATAGTCATTACTTTCAAATGGAAAAAAAATAAAAATAAAATAAAATTTTTAATTGAATAGAACACTGTAAATTGCACCTGTTGATAATTGTTATTTTATATTTTATTATCTTACTTTTATTGGCGTTTTTTCATTCAACATTTAATTCAACAGCTCTTAATCGAAGCAAACGTAGAATATACTTAAACTGCTTCAGAATCGAATCTCTTTTAAAACATAAATTTTTTCAGTTTATCCTAAATATTTCTAAAATAAGTAGTCCAAAGAAATAATTTTCTTTTGATGTGGAACTGTAGAGTGTGCCTTTGATTGTATAATTTTGTATTCATGCATTTCTCAATTTCTCATACCTTGAAAATGGCAGTATGGCAAAAATTGTTAATCAATATTCATCAATGACTTGCAGTCAGTGTAATAGTTACATGAATTACTATTATTACCATCTTTCTTAGACACTCAGAGCATCTTGAAACTTGACCAACAATACTGGTGAGTGTAAAATGATATTAGAAATTCGATATTAAATATTAGATAATTAGATTAATTAATTGGATTATGGTTGATATATTGAATAATTAGATTCTAAATCTAATTAATCTGTGAATTACTCTAGAATTAATTAGATAATTAATCTGAATATTAGGTAACTAGATTAATAATTTAATTATTAGATAATTAGGTTATTAATCTAGTTATTAGCTTATTAGTTTATTGACTAGAAAAAAATTATTTCCTAAAAAAATCTCCCGGTGAATTGAATTGTGACTTGATATCGTACAGTGACTATTTTAGATTTTTTGTTTATTGGTTTAATATGTTGAAATTAAAAACTATTTACATAACTTAAAACAGTTATAATAGTTTTAATAATTTAATACACTTAATTAGTTATCTCTGAATAAGTTATTTGGTCAAAATAATAATTTTATTCCCTTAAAAAAAAAGAAAACATTTTTTTTAGCTTGAGCAAAAAAAATTTCCTTCTTGATGATAAAAAGAGAAGAAGTATTATATTATTATATAATTCAATATATTATAATAATATTATACATTATAATACTCAGTGGGGGATTATATTGACCCTCGATGGAAATAATCGTTTATAATATTGGATGTTAAATTTTGGCTTTATATGTATATTATAATATTATATTATACTATATAAAAAGTAAAAGAAGTATTATATTATTCTAGTCGTGAAGGTTTTTAAAAATTAATTAAATAAATTTAAATTTTATTACAGTGAATATTAAAAAATAAGATGAAGTTTTTTTATCTTTTAACAACTATAATAATAATAATTACTAGTATTCATTATGCAATATGCATAAGTGAGCAGTTTTCGCCTGAGGTTAAATTAGTCAGTGTGGTGAGTGATTAAATTTTATATTTAAATATTTAATTGGTTGTAACAAATTTTTGTTTATCTATATGTAAACGCTTGGTTAATTTTTGTTGTTGTTTTGTTTAATTCAACCAAGTATTTCTTCAAGCCAAAAATTTTTTTTTTAATAACTTTTTTTTTAATAATTTTTTCCGGTCCCTACCTAACCGGAATTTTTTTCGCTAAAATCATGTCCACACGAAATAAGATATTGAGTTGAAAATTTAGGGAATTAAATAAAAAGAATTACACTCATCCCTAGATTATGGGCCCCTAGATTATGGGCCATCTTCATGGTCGTTCACGCTTCACTGATTCTGT